>JBBPMA010000918.1:0-15268 GCA_038090075.1 Xanthoconium purpureum | reverse complement strand
TCCGATTACAAGCATCGCCCGGAAGTCCGGGCGATATTCAAGCGGACGTCGGTGATTATGGCATACGATGATCCGTTGGAGGCCGGGGGGGATGCGGCCGAGGTTGCGGGACAGGCCGCGAGGGTGGCACTTGCGACGGAGTTGAATCAAGCTATCCTGCGTAAGTTGAATTCATTCGGTGTGCGGCGACCAGGACAGCTGATGTCGTGTATAGAATCGCAGGGACGTCCTGCACAGCCTTTGCTTGATCGACTGTACCGCCAAACTGCGGCATGCCTTACACAGCTAGCGTTGTTGGGCAACGGTGCTGCAGCCTTTGCTGATATGCACAAAGAATTTTTGGATGCATAGCGGGTATAGTTGGGGATCGTTGGGGGTGAAATCGTCGTGACGAGGACAATGTAGTGGACTGTAATCTTGTACAACGTGTGAACCCAACTCTTTCATAACAAGTGTTTCTCAAAGCGCCTCGATGCGTTGCATCTATAGTGTGTACGATAAGGATACAAAGAATCAGCAGTAGACGAGTGGAAGTGGGGTTAATGCGGGTACTTGAGATGGTGGGTCGTGAAATTGTCAGAATGAATGCTATGCGACAGTGAAAGACTCTCCGCATCCACACGCATCCTTGATATTAGGGTTATTAAAAACAAACTTGGAACTGTCGAGAGAACGAGGTCACACATCCGAGTCAGTCGCAATAAGACATGCTTACCTTAGCGCATCCTCTTTCCAGTCCATCTCGCTGCCGATGATGGAGAACAACGCTTTGCTGTCTATGAGCACCCGCACGCCCTCTTGTTCGACGACCTCGTCGAATTTCCCGGGCTTGTCGACGTATTCTAGATGATAGGAAAGGCCAGCACAGCCCTTATTGCGTACACCAATCCGTATGAGTTGGGGTGTCGGGCCATTGAGAAGTGCACGGAGCCGGAGCACGGCCGTGGGCGTCTACCGTGGTCAGGATCAGCGGGGTGCATCGCATGGATAATCGGGAGCGAGAACGCACGATGTCGAGGGCTGCTTTGGTCGACCGGAGGATCGGTCGTGGTCGGGGTGCTTTCGGGACGGGTGGGGGACGTGCGGCGACTTGTGGGGATGCGGCGTCGGCTGAGACGGGTTCTCCGGTGGGCACGACGACGGGCGGGGCGTCTTTGAAGAGGGGGGCGGGGTGTTGTTGTTGTTGTCTCGGGTCTGGTACGGCGCGGGGCCCGGAGAGGGCTGACATCATGGCATGGCGGTGAGAGGCGAGGACGAGCGGGGAGCGGCGGGACGAGCGGGCGAGGCAGGACAACATGGACGGTGCTGGTGAACCGCTGCTTTTGGGATGACTAATCACAACTATGGACATATCGACTGGCATTCATTGGCTACGCTTACGCACGGCCCTCTCCTCCAACCATGTCGACCATACTCGCGACACAGGTCAGAAAGCACACGGCCGCACGTCCGACCAAGGCAGCCGGGCGTTACTGGAAAGGAAAAGCTCCAAAGGGCCTCGCAGACCTCCCATCAGACTCTGAAGAAGAGGAGGAACAAGAACAGGTACAAGAAGAGGGCGACGTTCCAATCGGCGACGAGCAAGACTTTGTCAACCAGGAGGAGGAAGATTCACTGCCGACGCGATCGACTGAAGTCAAGTCTGCCCGCGCGCTCAATGTCTCGCTCAAAGACGTCAGCATCTCGAGAGATGGCAAGGTCATCGTCGCAGGTCGCGAAGAGTCTGGCAGAACAGTCATGGAGGAAGGCATGTTGTCTACTGTACATGCTCTGCTCGCTTCTCACCAACATGTCATGCAGAGGAGGAGGAGGAGGAGGAGGCACCAGTAGAGGAAGAAGAGGAGGAGGAGGAGGCGAGCTTTTACCCATACCCTTGTAATCTGTGGCTAATTATGTGACTTAGTCGAGCGAAGAAGAGTCCGAGTCAGAAGAAGAAAAGCCCAAACTATCCTTCAGACCCGTGTTTGTCCCCAAGTACGCTCACATATTCTCGCATATCCCTCGATGTTGACGCCGCTACAGACGCGGACGCGCGACCATAGCAGAGAGAGATGCAATCGCTCAAGTAGCAGAAGAGCTGGAGCGACAAAAGGAGCTTGCTGCTGAACAGCGCAAGAAAGAGAGTCACGATCTCGTCGCCGAGAGCATCAGAAGAGAGCTGGCAGAGAGTACGTTTTTATGTCCAATCGCCACTCGTTAACTAACAACACGTAGAGGAGAAGGAAGACCAAGTTCCCGACGTCGATGACACCGACGGGCTCGACCCAGAATCAGAGTTTGAGGCGTGGCGTTTGAGAGAGCTTGCGAGAATCAAAAAGGAGAAAGAGGAAGAGCTCCAGCGTGAAGAGGAGCGAGAGGAGATCGAACGGAGACGCGCCCTCCCTGAGGAACAACGGCTAAAGGAGGACTTGGAACATGCCAATAAACTCAGAGCGGATAAACCAAAGGGTCAACAGAAATTCCTCCAAAAGTACTGGCACAAGGGTGCCTTCCATCAGGTGCGTAACCGCGGACGTATCCGTGTGCCACATATAATGTCTGATGGCGTCCATAGGATGCCGAGATCCTCAAAAAACACGATTATACCGAAGCAACAGCGTCGACAGTCGACGTGTCGGTTCTGCCACAAGTGATGCAGGTCAAGAACTTTGGAAAGCGCAGCAGAACCAAATATACACACCTTCTGGATCAAGACACTACTGTGGGAAGCGGTGGCTTTGGAGGCATAAGCTCCGTCAAGTCAGGTGGTCATTCTACGGGGGGTGGGGGTTGCTTCCTGTGCGGCGGGCCCCATCTCAAGAAGGGTAAGTCACACACTCACCGTGCCTGGCCCTTGACTTAGGGACTCTCTAGACTGTCCCCAAAATACTGGTCCTCCGCCTGTTCGAGCGTCTACAGCATCTAGAGGTCAAGGTCCGGCAGCGAGCAGGCAGGGTGGTAGGGATTCGTGGCGGGATAGGGAGGATACGGTTCGGCAGGGCGGGCGAGATCGTTGGTCTCCCAGTCGGGATAGACCGCGGCGCCTAGATAGTGACCGTGGGGAGGGATGGCGAAGAGGCGAGCACAGCTATCGCGACTCTCGGACTGGCAAACCACGCCTACGTTCGCGATCTCGTTCGCCGCATCGAGATAAACGGTCAGCTGTGGATTATGATCGAGACAACTACAGGGAGAAGCGTCGTCGTGTAGATTAAATGTAAGTGCACTTTAACCTGCCCGCGTGATTTACTGCCACAAGGCGCGATGTCGCCAGCGCCTACTTATGGGCATGTGCAATCGCAAATCACCGCAGTTGACCCACTGCAATTCCAATTTCATGCGCTTTGTCCCGTGCCAGTCCTTACCGTGCGACCATCTATCATTATCGATAAGATTAAAGTTCATGGATCTAGGCTCACCCTGCTAAAACCCCCTTCCTGTGCAGACGTTATAAGCCCGGTTGATGGGACTCTCGCTGTTCAAGACCTGTCACGACAACAAGGTGAGCAGTCTCTCCAAATGGATCGAGATGCTTGCCTTGAACTTCGCCAAGGTTCTTCTAGTATACCATGGACATCTTCATGCGCAGAATAGTTCTTGCGGCGTCAGAGGACGACGTCAAAATCGAGCTTGCAAAGATATTGCACAAACCCCCGTTTCCACTCGACCCCGTCTTGAACTTTGATGTTACCCTTTTCAGGAACCATGACTCGCGCGGCAGAGTTGGCATTCTTACTTTGCCCAGCGCGAGCGCGGGACAGATCTTCTTGCGCGCCTATGGTACGACTGGCGTGCCGGTCAAAGGTCCCACGATATTGTTTTCCCCCAGTAAAAAACCTCTCAACGAAGACAAAGTTGCGATTCTCAACTCTAGACCATGGAGGGACCCCCAGCAGCTCAGGATGAAGAAGGAGCAGCGCATCCGCGAGGGGAAGTCATACCCGCTCAAGTCGTACGCCTTTGGCCGTTTCCTCAGAGATGGGACGTTTTCATCCGAGTTCGTCGTCGAAGGATCGGCTGACATTGCCTGCGATCTTGAGCGTCATTTGGTGCGCTTCACGCTTAGCAGGCAACGTCAATGCTCCATCTCGGACGACACTCTCTTCACGCTCATGTTCGACTTGTCGCTACAAACCACTGCCACCATCACGACCGTCTTTTACCCCCTCAAAGCGATCGACGCCATTGTCGAGAGCAGTGCAGCGGAAGAACCTGTCGTTTTCATCCGAGCTAACGCTTCTCCGCACTATTCCACTGAGACACACTCCCCCTCTCTTGGTGATGTCAATGTCCAAGTCGAGAAGCGGCGCTCGCAGGGGCTTATCCCTGATACCCCCATGCCCTCGGGTTGCTTCAGTCTGGCGTGCACATTCGCCGACGAGGACGACAAGGGCGCCTTTGTCCACGCCATCCGGACCAGGTTCGGTGTTCGTTACAACTCTAGACATGCTCCCGTGCGCGTCCGCGACAACACCGCGACGCATAATGCAGATGAAAGCCTCGACACTCTTCGCCTCGCAGATATGCCCTTTGAGCTCGCGTTCGAAGTTGAAAAAGCGATCACGAACTGGACGCTCAGTCTCACGGAGGTGCGCGGCTTGAGGGACGAGCTGGATCGCCTCTGTGAGGCCTACGGGGACGCAGCAGCACCAATCTTTAGGCGGTTTATCGCTTTTTTGGAGGACGATGAGGGAGATGGACAGTCGAGACGCAAACGCAGACATCGACGGCATCGCACTGCGCCGACGACGCTCGAGGGTTATCTCAGGCACGCAACTGAACTCTATCTCGAGGAACAGCGGCGCCCACGGGGACGACTCGCGCCCGCACTCCCTGGCCCCGCGGTCTCCTACTCATTTCACTTGATCCTCACGCCGACACGCTACATCCTCGAAGGGCCCGTCGTGGACCAGTCGAACAGCGTCTTGCGCCGGTTCAAACGCCACGAGTGTTTCTTGCGCGTTTCTTTTCAGGACGAGAACAGGTCGAAGCTCCGGCGGGACTTAGAAATATCGATCACGGAACTGCTCAGGACGCGGTATCGCCCTGTGTTGCTCAACGGCTACACCGTCGCGGGAAGACGCTACGAGATGTTGGGATACTCTATGAGTGGACTCAAGGAACATTCACTTTGGTTTGTCACTCCCTTCCATGACGACCAGGGAATATTGTTGGACGCGCATAGGATCAGGGAGAGTCTTGTCAATATTTGTTGTTTTTGCCTGAATGCCCACGGGCCTGCTGACGCACGACTTCACAGGGAGACTTTTCGCGTCTGTTATACCAGCCTGCCAGACTCGGGGCGCGTTGGTCTCAGGCCTTCTCGGCGACCGATCCTTCTATCACTTTAGAACCAGACGAGATCTTCATGATCGATGACATTAGATCCCCAGAACGCAAGGTCATGACCGACGGGTGCAGCCCCATCTCGACGGAGCTCGCGCGCGCCATCTGGAGGGCGAATCAGCGAACGAAGAAGCGCCCCGCCCGCGGGAAGACGCCGTCTGCCTACCAGTTTCGTCTCGGCGGTGCCAAGGGCATGGTCGTACAAGACCCCACGCTCGAAGGACGCGTCGTCTGTCTCCGTCCTTCCCAAGTTAAGTTCGATGCGCCGGAGCACCGGACGTTTGATATCCAGTCGACGTCGCAACGGCCCAAGGCCATGTTTTTGAACCGGCCACTGATCGTGCTGTTGGAGTTCCTCGGGTCGAGCAGTGGGCGCGTCATCGAGTTGCAGGACCGGTCGATCAATGAGGCACAGTCTATCCAGCACTCATTTATGAATGCGTCCAAGGTGTTGCAGCAGCATGGGATGGGCGCGTCGTTCCACCTCCCGTCGTTGCTCCGCAACATGGAGACGATACTGGGATTGAAGATATACAACGAGGCGGACGAGAACGGCTTGTACAACGATCTAATCGCCAATGCGTTGCACTGCGCCGAGACGCACATCTTGCGGGAGCTCAAGTATCGTGCGCACATTGGGGTTCCGGGGTCGTTCACCTTGCTTGGCGTGTCGGATGAGTGGGACTGCCTGGAAGAGGGCGAGATCTTTGCGACGGTTCACGACGAGAAGACGAACCTGTACCAAGAGATCACTGGCACGGTCGTGATTACGCGGAGCCCTCAGATACACCCAGGGGACGTACAGCCTGTGACTGCAGTGAGACGGCCAGAGTTGGAGCACTTGACGAACGTGGTTGTGTTCTCAACCAGGTACATGCTGTAGATGCGGAATGAAACAAGGTCCGGTCGGCTAATGTTGGTTGACAGGGGAAACCGACCGCTCTCGTCGTGCCTCGGAGGAGGGGACCTGGATGGGGATGATTTCAATCTTATCCTTGACGTCAGTTTTTCCTTTTTGGTCTGATGCTGTGTTTGCTTAGGGCGTTGTAGCCGGACCTGATTCCACAGGTGAGTGCGCACCCGGGGGAGTATGTGTCGCTTCCGATCAAACAAACCGACCGCCCTTGTGGAATTGGGGATGTGGTAGACTTTATCTTTGACTATGTGAGTGGACCGCCCTGTCTGTGGCTGTGCCACTCATGACATGGTTAGATTGAAGCAGACCTTGTGGGACACATCGCCATCTCGCATCTGCGGTTCTCTGATCGGGCGGACCCGTCCTGTGCTGAATGTCTCAAGCTGGCGGAGCTCGCGTCACAGGCTGTCGACTTTCCGAAGACAGGAACGCCAGTGAGGTTCCAGGACCTCCCTAAGCCCCGAACGCGGGAGAAACCTGATTTTCTCGCTCGCGAGGGTGCACATTTGAACCCAGACATGTACTACGATAGTCAGAAGCTGCTTGGAGAGCTGTTCCGTCGCGTCCCTGTCAAGGACTGGATGCCGCAGGAGTGGAGCGAGAACGAGACACCGTCCGGAGGGGATCTGGTCGAACATGCGCTGAGACAGGTTGGGTTGTACGGGCTTGGGCTGAGCCTGACTGCACCGTCGGACGAGCTGGGGGAAGAGATGGATCATCTGCTGGACGACTATTGCCAGCGGCTGTTTGCGATCGCAACGACACACACGATCTCGAAGAACAAGGACATTTACGTGTCGGAGTCGGAGCTTGTCAGCGGTACGATTATGGCCAACTGGTCGGATCACCACCGGCGAAGGGAGGCCGTTGGAGCGATGAATTTGCAGGTGCGTGACTAGTTTTAGCGGTGGGTCACGCGTCTGATGTGTAGACAGACACACGAACTAGTGCGTGCAGTGCGGGTGGAGATGCGCGCGAGCAGGCACGAGGAAGACGACGACGATGAGCAGACGTACACGGAAGACTGGGACTGGGACGAGGACGAAGACGACTACTACCGGGAGACGCGCCAGATCGCGGATACGTTCAAGCGTGCGTGGGCGGGGTGGTGCGCGGCGGAGACAGCGCTGAGGGTCTCGCCGGGGATGTATGGGCCCCAGAGTTTCGGGTTGATCGCATTGGGGCGGATGCTGGAGCTTATCAAAGCAGCGCGACAGCTGGTGTAGACAGCGCGTAATAGGTTCCGTGCAACGTGGGGGCGGCATCTTCCGAATTGTGATTTCATAAAGGGACATCTTTCCATATATAGAAGACTTGCATGCTTGAATGTGACGCTGTGAAGGGGTGTGTCTCCCCGAGATATAAAGCGCGTCGCGACATGGACACGTCTCATCCACAACACCCATGTTCTCCTTCGACACATCCTTCGACGACCAGCTCGTCCCTGCCCCAGATCAGTGGCCCGTCTTCGACGAGGTCGTCATGTGCACTCTCTCCCCTTTCTCCTCCTCCTCCTCCCTCTCCACCTCCCCCTCCGTCCAATCGGACGCCCTTCCTTCCGTCGCTGCCCTCGCAGACATGCCCATCCCCCCCTCGCGCAGCCCCCCGCGCAACAAGGACCCAAACCATATTCCCCGCCCCCGGAACGCGTTCATGCTCTTCCGCTCTGCCTTTGCCGCCGCCCAAAAGATCAGCGCCAACATCGAGCACGACAACCGCCACATCACCCGCATTATCGCCCACTGCTGGAACCGTCTCTCCGAGGCGGACAAACAGGTCTGGCGCGACAAGGCCGCGGCTGAAAAGGCCCAGCATGCCCAACGCTACCCCAACTACCGCTTCAGCCCCGTCGGGCGCGCAAAGAAGCCAAAGAAGCGCAGAGTGCGCAGGAACGGTGAAAAGGACCTCAAGCGCTGCTCCAAGGTCGCCGATCTCGTCATGGAAGGAAAGTCCGGCGTCAATTTAGAGCACGCCATGGTCGCCGTCGACAGGGAACGTGACGCCGCGGAGTGTCCTGCCGGTGCAGAGGTGGACGTGTTCACCAGCGGGGAAAAGTCTGGCGCGCTCTTCAAGCTGGATCTTCCCCCACAGGAAATGGACCTCAATGACGTTCAGCCTTTTCGCAGCCCCCTGCTGCCCCCCGCCAAGATAACCTCCGACGAGGACCTCATGCCACAGGTGAGCCACTACCTGATCCTGATGATCCTTTCTCAATGTAACGATCTACAGCCCCTTGTGACCACGACCGCACAGACATTCAGCTCGCCCACTGCTACCGAGAGAACCACCCCTCAGGGTGGCGATCTCCAGTCTTTATTCCATTCTCCGTACCGCTACTATCAGCCCGACAGCTCACCCTCTCCGACATCGAGGGCCATCCCACCCACCCACTACCAGTCCGTCTTGGCTTTTGTCCCGGGCAGCCAGAACGGTCACGCCGAGCGAGAACAATTCAACCCAGACTTTCCTGTTTTTTCGTGGAACCAATACTACAACTAAGTAGCTGGACGCTTTGATTTATTGCTTCAATTAACCCGTTTTTACCCATGACAATCACTATACACACTTTGGCTAATCTACTGCATTACTCCTGCCACATTTTCATTGTATCTGTTTTCATGTATTCTCGTACACTACTACGAAGCTGAATCCACAGGCTTGCTGCCAGTGAGCCGTTCGAACGCTGCCACGCCGAACTTCCCCAACAGCGTCGCGCTCCCAACGACCTTGGCGCCCACACGATGCATGCGCGCGACCCCCTCTGGCGACGTGACACCGCCCACACCGATGACGACGATATCCCGGAGTGCGGGATCTTCTGACTCTGCCAACAACTTTGTGATCGCGTGCACGTTCCCGAGCGATAACGCATGTATCGCCTCCCCGGCGAGACCCCCAACACTGGGTGACTCGCCCAGAGCGCCTTCCACCTGGTCCTCAAACACCAAACTATTCCCGAGCGTGTTGGTACACGTCAAGAACGCGATCGGATTCACCGACGCGCCCGACGCGGGATCGGCTCTCGAATACGCCCCAATGGTCTGTACGACATCTGCGATCTGCGTGTCGATGACGTACGGTGGGAGCTTGATCCCGATTGTGAGCGAGTTGTCCCTTTCAAAGTAGTCTGCGAGGACGTCGAGGAGGGTCACGAGCGCTGACCCAGCGGGGTCGTACGACGGGGGCGGGCGCGCGGGGATGTTGGGGCAGCTCGCGTTGAGCTCGATCGCGATGCGTGATCCCCAGCCTTGGTCGGCTGCGCGGAGGCCTTGGATGGTGTTGAGCATGAGGCGGAAGTCGGTCGCGTGGGATTCGGTGATGCTGATGATGAATGGTTTGGTGGAGGTTGGGGTGCATTTGAGGAGCGAGCGGATCCAGCCGCCGGGGCCGACGTAGCGAAAGAGCGGGTATGGGGAGTAGCCGTAGGTGTTGAAGGAGGAGAGAGAGCCTTTCAAGAATGCCGCCTGGAGTGGGTTAGTGGGCGTTTGGAGGAGCGTGCAGGGGAGGATTCACCGTGTGGGACGCGTCTTCGTCGAAGCCGCCGAGCGTCAGCGTCCGAGTAGTGACTGCGCCGGTGTAGGGACAGTCGAACAAGGCCGCGAGTTGGGGCTCATCGGATGCCCATGAACATGCAGCGTTTATGAGCGGAGGTGAGACGGTGACGCTGCGTATGTTGACCATGGTACTCGAGAAGAGCTTCCCATCACGGATCTCATGTGAATATCACGAATACATCTCAACAAGATAAGATAAGATAAGTATGATAACAAGAATAGTGCTACTTGAGTACTTGTTCTCGCTCTAACACTGACTGCTCCAGCTTGATCAGTATCGTGGTGCGGGAGGGGTATTGCTGAGTGGGAGTGTTGTGGGCGGTCACCCTGGCGGGCTGGCAGAGATGAGAAGGGCGTGCGTGGAAAGACCAAGTCGCTTACGAAACCGAGACCATCGAGGACAGCCTCGACGATGCCTGCGGTAAACGACGAGCAGCTGAGGGTAGAGAGGTCCCTTGGTACGGATATGTGGCGTTCGATGAGAGGATCGTTGTCGATGATCATGTCTATAGGTTGGGTCAGATGAGGCAAGTTACAGTAGGATATACATGCATTCGTCTTGGTTCTCTACGCTCTTTTCGATCGCGTCTGCGGGTCTGCCAAAGACGGCACGCCATACTTGTGTGTGGATAGACATGAGCGCGGGGAGGAAGCGTATTTCGCGCTTTGGGGTCTTTGAGGAGGACTCTGCCCGCCAGACCATGAGCTCGAGGACGCGCACCCCGACGCGGTAACCGAGGGTGTTGAGCCTGTGAATGATCAGTGGGAGAAAGCCAGAGCGGCGATAAGCGGACCTGCGTTCGAGGTCGTTTATACCACCAACGCGCTTCTGGGTGTACTGGACCATCTCTGAAAAGAGGAAGGCGAACGCGGATGCGGATATCTCTGCTGTGCGTGTCTTGTTAAGACTGCGATCATAGATGTTGGGACGGTTGGCTGGTCTGTGCTGGATGGCGGCCGAGGAGAGGGAGAATCTAGGAGATGAAGTTGTTGTTGGGGAGAGATGTTCAGAAGAGGAGGAGAGGACGGAGAATCTGGATGGCTGCATGAGTTGAAGCGCTGGTTGTGTCTTGTTGTCCTATGTCCCCTCCGACCCTCTCCCCAGCAGACATTCAGCAGCACATTTACAGCTCCCTCGTCCACGCCCGCACCCCAGACGTCGTACTCAATGTATCCGGCACTTGGTTCGCCCGCTACAAGCTACACAGAATCGTACTCATCCAATCTGTGCGTACTCGCTTCACTTCGTCCACTTTCATGCTCACATCTCTCCACAGGGCTTCTTTAGCTCCCTCTTTACAGCAGGCTTTCTCGAGTCGTCCAACTCGACTGGCCTCCAGCACGTAGAGATCGTCTTCGATGACCGCAACATAACTCGCCCAGGTAAGTATGTCTCCACACCTCGTGCCTTACCATCTCGTTCATTTCCATCGACAGCGTTCGAGTGCGTATAGCCACGACTCTCACCACCCCCAACTCACCTTGACCTCCTCCAGGATATGCATTTCCCGCCTTTATGGCGGCGGTCCTCCTCTCCACGTTTCTCCAGCGCTCATTCCATCCACACACCATCCCCTCACCCCCTCTTTCCCTGGGCCGCCCCCTCCGTCAGATCTCCCTCGCGGCCATCATCCTGCGACGCCCTCCTTTCTTCTCTCCCTCCTCGCGACCTCCATCTACCTTTCCATCCCCTCTGTCGCTTCCCAAACCCTCGCTTACATCCTCAACACTGTCGGTCCCTATACAGTCGTCCAATATCTTCAATTCGCTACTGGTTCTCCCCTCGATTTTCCTACAGAACAGGATCCAGACGCCGCCGTTGGCTTGGAACACATCGCAGAGATCCTCAGTCCTTCATCCTCACCTACCCCCTCGGACTCCCACGACGTGTTGGCTGACAAACTACATGATCTTGACGTACAAAAAGAAGACCCTGCAGAGTCTGACTCTGGATCAGAACCCACAGAGTCACCCAGATCCTCCCCTTCTTTCAATTACGGCGCCGTGTCAGACAAGATAGGTGAGGCTGCCGCGTGCTGGCTTGCAAGGTGGGGTCCAGACATGCTCCTATACGAGGAAAGAGCATCACGTGTGAGAGACCTCCCACTGGCACCAATTCCAACTCAAGCTTCAATTTCCCGGCGCCGCGCAGATACGTTGCCATCTCGACCATCCACAGACGAGTCCTCTCTTGCGACTCCCCATCGCATCCCCTTGATATGGGCCAGAGGCGGTTTAACATCCGCTTGGATACGAGAGCTCGTCTCATCCGATGCCTTGTTCGTCAAGGGAGAACGTGAACGATACGACTTGGCGCGCACCATCGTCGAACTACGAAGAAGGCAAGGAATTGACGATGACGAAGAAAAGGACTGGGAGATCATGTTTCGCGATGGCATCTATTATACGAATATGGTACGACGATCCCTCGTGCATCCTCACGCTATACTGACGTGTCCCATCAGCTCGTCGACGATATCATCGCAATCTCACAGGATATTTCTCCAACGACTAATCGACCCTTTGTACCTATATCCGTTTTACAAGATGCTCACTGGACTCAATCCTTACTTCGTTGTCACATAACTGCAAGGCCACGAAGCAACTCATCGCCCACGTCTAGCCCATCGCCAGCACGCGACAAGGAGCTAGGGCTCTGTGTTACCACTTCCGAAATTCTTTCACGACTTTCAGACGCGCCCAACCAGCAGTCCACCGTAAACGAGAAGGACAAGGTTTATTACCCGGTTGCACAGGATTCATCCTTACGCATCGGTGACAGTAATGGGATCGAAGGGGCATCCATGGATCAGCTATTTGACATGCCACCTCCACCGGACAGTAAATCTCCCTCGCGGGTCGTCACTTCCGAATCAAACTTTTTTGGTCTCAAAGCAGAACGAAGGACTGCCATCGAGTGCGTTGGGAATGATGCAACAGGAAAGGCTCGCTGGTCGCCATATCCTCCATACCGTTTTGCAGTCGAGTTTTGGGACATTGACTCCCTCAAGGAAAAGTCTCGGCTACATTCACACACGATTTGGTATGCGGGGAATTTGTTCAACGTGTACGTCCAAGTCGTGCGCAAGAAGGGGATCCAACTGGGCATATATTTACACCGTCAATCGAGCGTCGACCCCATCCCCGCCCCTTCCGCCCCAGTGCAAACTGGCATTCGAGGCGAGCGCAGCCACAACAGGGTACCCTCACTTCCTCAGCAAATCCTCTCCTCCGTCTCGTCACCCACAGTCCGCCACTCCCCCTCCTTGCAACCAGTTCGAAGTTCAACCCCCAACTCTTCTCCGTCGAGTATTCACACACAATACCAATCTACCCCGAACGCCATTCCAGCGACAGCGCCTCCAGTCTCGCCTGCGCAACTCTACCGAGACCCGCGTTCGTCCGTCTCTGCCTATTTTTCCGTCTCCTGCACGAGCACGACAGGGTCCTCTATCACGCGTTTTACGAGCGTGCCCGACGTGTTTTCTGTCAGCCAGAGCTGGGGCTGGAAGTCGAGTTCGCTGCGGTCGGAAGAAGTTGTCGAGGTCGGCGCAGATGGCCAGCCGGTCAAGTCACCTGTGCCTGCACCCAAGGAGCTCAGTTTGAGGGCGACGGTCGTCTTGGGTGTCGTGTAGTTGTATGGCTTCGTGTCTTTCCTTTCTGTTTTATGCACATCTCATGCTTTCGATTTATGCTGTCGCATGCTTTCCGACTTTCGTTTCATTTAACGTTCACGGGAGACGCTTAATGATCGTCGCTGTCACTACTTGTTTGGTACACTTTCGTATGGATCCCTTTCTCTGCCCGCCACATTAATGAACATGTTCTTTTTTTTTCCTCGGTAAACCTGCGGTTTCGAATGATGGATTCTACATGTATACTAATGTGCTTGTAGATTCAAAGCTGTCTTCACTGCCACGCGGATTTATCCATATCTATGTCCAATTGCGTCATTGCGACGGTATAGGAGTCTGCCTCATCCCAAAGCACCCAGCACACCATCAAAGAATGCCCCACCAATCCACAAGGTATCTCGTTCCTGGGTATTCGTCCACTACATTCGAAATCTCCGTAGAGGACGACCTTTCCGCGATACATATCCTCGAACATTTCCGGAACACGCCCAAGTTTGGTAACACGTACCATTGGATACCTGACCGGGTTGCCTACCTCCCTAAGGTGCCACCATACACGTGCACCGAACCCCATCCATTGTCTGACCACTCGACCCAGGAGTTTGCTTTGGAAATTAGCCCGATCGACGACATTGAGGCTCGGTTTGCCACTGTCATCTCTCATCTCAAGTACTTACGCAACAGTGACCGAATCCTCTCGTTTGAACTCTGTGACAGCGAAGAAGAGAAGGTCCAGCTTTTCATCCGGCGTTATCCAGGTTTGTCGGTCGTCCTCATGCTGACGCAGTGTTATTAACCGTCCGCCAGGTCAACTAGAGTTCACACCCCCTGGAGAGGAATACAGTATGTATGCATCAGACAACCAAGACGATTATTTGATCCTTTCAAGGTCATGCACAATTAGTCCAATGTGCTCTTTCAGACGAATGGGATCCTCTTTCAGCCACTGAGACCATCTCGCACTGCAAGGAGTACTGGAGTGAATACTGGTACCCTGCTCTCTGCATCCAACGCTCCAAACGCTCCATAGGCCCTCCGATCACCATCTATGAGGAGATCTTTGCAGACATTGTAGATGATCTATCCTCTCTCTCGGATCGTGCAGTCAACCAGGACACCTTGGCCAGAGTTTGTAAACTTGCAGCCGAGGTTCTTCCAGCAACGCATGACTGGGAGCCTGAATGTCACTCAGACATATATCCCCTTCTCGAGGCTCTCCTCGGTGTCAAATTGGACAGGGACTTTCACAGCCTATCACCTTTCATGGCTCCATGGAGCACTACTGTTGCTCAGGAATATGATGCCATCTATCTGCACGTCACATTTCAGACTGACCTGAGGCTCCACCCAGGAATGCTTACATTCCTTAAGTATATTGTGCAGCCAAAGGTATGTTGTATTTCACTGGCACTCATCAGAAGAAGAATGCTGCTGACATGTGTACATGTCCAGTACATGGCAACCCGCCACAAGACATGTTGTCCCTGCATTCACCTGTGTATCTCAGAAGGCTATATTCTGTTCAGTGGTTCCATTCTCACAGACATGTACAACTATCAACCACTGACTGATCATCTCTGTCTTGGTGGCAATCCCTTTGCAACAGACAATATCTACAACATTGCCAAGATCTTTGATGTCTTTCGTGATGCACTATCAAGAATGCATGCAAAGTACAAGAATTTGGACTATTCCTATCATGATATGATTACAAGGGACAGTGCACGTCTCTACCCAAGGCCTGCATATATGCCACTACCCCATGAACCCCAGCCACCATCCAATCTTGTTTTTGGGAGGTATCTTGTTGCTAGGGAGCAGCACCCACTTGGTCTTCA
>JBBPMA010000917.1:0-15310 GCA_038090075.1 Xanthoconium purpureum | reverse complement strand
TTTTGTATGCTGTGAGAATGTCTGATGCATGTTGGAGGTTAGACTTAGGTTGCCAGGTGTTTTCCGATGATGGGTATCCCTTCCATATGGTCAGGAATCTTCGTCATCCTGCAGAGCCCTGATGTGAAACAATCTGTTCCACTTTGTATTCTTCCTTGGAGGCAATCAGATCTGGCAGAGGTTTTGAGAAGTTTGGTCCATGTGCTTTAGTTTCTTTGTATGGGGATATTAGAGAGGTGTGGAAAACATTGTGGATTCTCCAAGTCGATGGAAGTCTGAGCCAGTAAGAGAGGGGTCCCAATACCTGAGAGATTTCAAATGGGCCCTGTCTCTTGGTGCTAGTTTCCTGGAGAGGTGGTTGAAATGAAGATTGGAAGCCTCTAACCACACCTTATGTCCAACTTTCCATGGGGTGAAGTTCTGGAGGTTCTGTTCCTTCATAATCTGGCGGGCAGTTTCATGTGCTGCTAATGCCTTCTTCCACGCTTCTTCCAAAGCAGATAATCAGGTCTCCAGGGCAGGAAGGAACATTTTTCCCAGAGAGGGATATGTCCAAGGTTCGTATCCATAGAGAAGGGAGAAGGGTGAAACTTTGGTTGAGCTGTGTGGGACTGAATTGTGATGAAACTCAGCTGTGGGGAGAAAGTCCGACCATTTCCAAGGATCATTGGTGCAGAAGATGTAAAGGTACATTTCGATTTCTTGGTTGGCACGTTTGGTTTGTCCATCCGTTTGTGGGTGGTATGCAGTGGACAGTTTGACATCATAGTGGAGAAGTCAAGCAAGTTCTCTAGCGAAGGCTGATGCGAATTGTGGATCCTGATCTGAGATCAGGGAGTCATGAAGTCCAAACTGTTTGAAGATGTGTGAGACAAAAAGTTGGGCAACTCCGGTGGCATCAATTGTTTTGGAGCAAGGTATGAGAATTACCCCCTTCATAAGGCCGTGGTCAACCACGACCATCAATGAGTCATGTCCGTTGGAGGGGGAAAGATTGGTGATGAGATCGACAGAGAGTTGCTTGAAGGGGAGGTTACAGGATGAGGCAATGGGCATTAGTGGGGGACGAATGGGATGGTGGTTGACTTTGTTTTGCTGACAAGTTGCACAGCCAGATATGAATGCATTGACAAAGGAAAAGAGGCCCGGCCACCAAAAGTCACGTTCCAGTAGTGCCTTAGTGTGAAAGCATCCAGCATGGCCAGTGGTGGGGGATTTGTGTATAGATCGTAGGATGGCCTGTTGTTCATGTGGAGGGATGTACATCCAATTCCTAAAGTAAAGGTGTCCGTCTGTCATGTGCCATTCATCTTTGGAGGAGCGGGGAAACAAAGGTGATCTTGATGACTACCAGTTCTGGACAGATGGACATGTCTATATTGTCCTGGATGGTGTTGACATGATCACGTTGAGAGAGTGCGTCTGCTGGGCCCATCTGCATTCCAGGGGCAATCTGCCACTGCAAATCAAAGTCCTGTAGAAATAGGGACCATCTGGCCTATCGTCTGGATAGTTTCCATGGATCCTTGACATAAGAGAGGTTTTTGTGGTTGGTGATGATGGTAATGGGACGATGTTATGATTCTTTTCCTTTCTTATACTTTCTTTCTTCTCCATCTAACCCACCGATCATACTCCTCCTCCATTCCCTACCATGAGAGAGAGAACGACTACTTACTTACGTTTGACTCTTGCTCCACTCCTATACTTTTCTCCCTTTGATCTTGCCCCTCTCTAACAGGACTGTCCCCTCCCCTGACTACTTCTCTTGCAGTAGTCACGTGTCCCCTTTATTCCATCTAGTTCTATGGAGTTCTCCTTACATAATCCATAGTACTTATATACTGCTTAGCCTGTACTCTCTCTCCTTATTCTTGTTCTGCGCAATCACAGTGTCAGTCTTGTGATCCATAACTTGTCTAAAGGTGTGACCTAGTTCTTTCCTCCTTGAGACTTCTTTGAGGATGCAGTGTCTCTTAGTGAGTACCTCCCTCAGAGTAAGTAAAACCCTTGACCTCGATGCAAGTTTGCTGACTCCTGTAACAAAAGAACAAGAATATCCTTCTGTCCCTCCTATTCAGGAGTAGGACCATCCCAGCCCACCCAAGATTCTTCCTCGACGCCCCATGGGATTTTTTCAAGCCCCTGAAGATCCGGAAGAGACTGGAACACCCCAGGACACCCAGAACCCCTTAGACCTAGCGACTACCCCCCAGAGACTATCCCCTGTTGAACTTAGTCAATCCCTTGGACTACCAGCATCCCCATCTCCTGGAAAATGAGTAATGGCAGGAAAGCCCTTCCTCAACCCAGCACTTCAACCATCACCTAGGAAACGCTCCCCTCCAGCATTCTCAATACCCTCAACCAGCTTATCTGGTATCCTGGCAAACCTCTCTGCATTCTCAAGCATCCCCACTATTTCCCCTGCCCCTGCCCCATCAGCACCACCTGCTTCCCCTGCCCCTGCAAACATGTCGACATTGCCTCCCTTTCCTCCACCACCCCCAGCCCCAGTCAACCCTCCAATCCCCCCTGCCAACCCAATGTCTACCACCACCAGAACCACTGAACTAAAAGTGGCACTTTCCACTGATTTCTTGGAAGACCCAGAGGATGCCATCCAATGGGTGAAAGCAATGAAAGCCTACTTTACCATTAACTCCTCCATCTACACTGATGACAGTGAGAAAATCATGACTACCCTTAACAAAATGAGCAAGGGATGAGGAGCTCAATTCGCTGGGATATGGTATGACAAAATGGCCGATGCTGCCATCCTTGCCCCAGAAAAAACCTTTGACAAATGGCGGAAAATTTTGCATCCACCCTATACCCTTATGACCTGGCGGAGACGTTCCAAAATGACTTATACAAGCTAAACAATGAAAGGAGGAAAGAAAGATGGAGGATGGCAAGAAGGTCATCAACGATGGTTTTCAGACTTACATCACAAGATTCCAGACCCTCGCTGCCAAAGCCCAAATGGGTGATACTAAAGAGACCATAGCATGCTTCACTACTGGACTAGACCCCCAGATCTCCACCATGATCCTTTCCATGTCAACACCCCCCACTAAAATCCAGGAATGGATTGACAAGGCCCGAGATTTCCACACCCAGAAGATGCATATCCTTGCCCTTCGAGGAGGACATGACCCTGGTCATTCATCCTCATCTTCCTCATGCTCTGCCTGAGATCCAGATGCCATGGACATAGATTTTGTACGTCTCAAGAAGCTCATCCCCCCGGAACGTGCTCGATGCATTCAAGAAGGCCTTTGCTTCAAATGTCACAAAAAGGGACACAATGCAGACCACTGCAACACCTATAAGGGATCCTCCCAGAACCAATACCAACCATCTGGCCACCACTCCCAACAAGTTTGCTCCACAAATACTTCTACCTTCACTACCGCCATCATCGCCCCCATCACTCCCATGGACGCTTATGTCCAAACCTTGAAAACCCAGGAAAGAAGTGAAGAAGAAATTTTTCGAACCTTGAAACTCTGCTATAAGGAACCAAGAGAGGACGTGGTAGTTGCCACTACCTTTGACACCCTCTCTGCTGAAGAGGATTTTTGAAACGGGAGGGCGCCTCAACATCTCCTTCCCATGACCTAGCCCATGTACTAGTAGCTTTGCCCAATGAACAAACTATTCATCTTCCCATCAAACTAGCTACAGGAACACAAATTGTCAAAACCACAGTAATCATCGACTGTGGAGCAACCAGAAATTTCATCGACATCGGTCTCTTGACTAAAGCAAACTTTCCCCTGAAGCGTCTCCCAAAACCTATCCTTGCCTACAATGTGGATGGGACAACCAATGCCAAGGGAACAATTTGCTGGAAAGCGCACACCGACATCCTATTTCCCCAGTCCAAAGAAACCGTGGACCTGATGGTCCTAAGTTTGGAATAATGGCAAGTCATATTGGAAATGCCTTGGCTGCGCAAATGGAATCCCAAAATCGACTGGAGTGCCAATACCATTTCCATCCCCAGATCCCCAGATCTCTCATTGACGAACCACATCCCACAACAATACCTTCTCCAATGGCTTGGACTTGATGCAGACCGCAAAATCTCCAAGCAGCTGAACAAATGGGAGGCCTGGTTGAAAGGAGAAACTATTGGGAGAACCACCATCTCCACCCAAATTGCACAAACCACCAAGACTGAGGAACCCCTTATCCCTGAATGATGTCAGGACTTCACAGATGTATTCTCAGAAAAGACACATAACCACCTTCCCCCACATCGCCCCTACGACCATACCATTGAACTCTGCCTGGACTTTACCCCCAAAATACCAAAAGTATACTCCCTCAACCCAATGAAAATGGAAACCTGCAAGGAATTCATCAAAGAACATCTCCGAACAGGGAGAATAGTATCCTTGAAATCATCCCAAGCATTCCCCTTCTTCTTCATGCCTAAAAAGGATGGAATCCTTCGCCCCTGTCAGGACTACTGCTATTTGAACTCCCATACTATCCAAAATGCCTATTCTCTCCCTCTTATCCCTGAGCTTATTGACGACATGAAATCCTCCACCCTGTTCACCAAATTTGACATATGATGGGGATATAACAACATTCATATCTGAAAAGAGGATCAATGGAAGGCAGCATTCATCACTCCCTTGGGCCTATTTGAACTGACTGTCATGTTCTTTGGATTCTGCAATGCCCCGCCTACATTCCAAGCGTTCATGAACCACATCTTTGCAGACATGATCCAGGAGAAATGGTTAAAGATCTATATGGATGATCTAGGCATTCACACTAGAGATGATGTCACCCTCCACCATGAATGGACGAGACGGGTACTTCAGCAACTCAGGGAACACGGACTGTCGATCAAACTCTCCAAATGCATCTTTGATGCCCCTCGCATGGAATTTCTGGGAATGATCATTGGACAAGGCAAGATTGAGATGGATGGGAAGAAACTCGAAGCCATTGAAAAATGGAAATCCCCCATTTCCGTTAAGGGAGTCAGATTGTTCATGGGTTTTGCCAACTTCTACAGAAAGTTCATCCTGGATTTCTCCAACATCATTGCCCCCCTAAACCAACTCACCCGAAAAGGGAAATCCTGGAACTGGACACAATCACAACAAAATGCCTTTGAATGACTCAAAAAGATCTTTTCCTCTGCCTCTGTCCTACGAATTCCTGATGTCACTCGCCCCTTTACCATCATAACAGATGCCTCCTTGTTGGCTGCTGGGGCAGTGCTCATGCAATCCGACGAGAACTCTGACCTCCACCTTTGCACTTACTACTCGACCACATTCACTTTCGCCCAACGAAATTACAACATTTATGATAGGGAACTTCTAGTGGTCATCCTGGCCCTAGAAGAATGGCAACAATATCTACAAGAAACCCTTCATCCTATTACCATCATCACCAACCATAAAAACCTCTCTTATATCAAGGATCCCTGGAAACTATCCAGACGACAGGCCAGATGGTCCCTATTTCTGCAGGACTTTGATTTGCAGTGGCGGATTGTCCTAGAAATGTAAATGGGCCCAGCAGACGCTCTCTCTCAACATGATCACGTCGACATCACCCGGGACAATATAGATGCCTCCATCTGTCCAGAACCAGTAATCATCAATGCACTTGACCTCGCTCTGGCCTGGAAAATTAGATCTTCCTCCCAGTTGAACCCCCTAGTCCTACGAGCCCTTGAAAGCCTTCAACAGGGATCACCCCTGTTTCCCTGCTCCTTCAAAGATGAATGGCACATGACAGACGGACACCTTTACTTTAGAAATTGAATGTACATCCTCCCACATGAATGGCAGGCCATCCTATGATCTATACATGAATCCTCCACCACTGGCCATGCAGGATGCTGTTGCACTAAAGCACTACTGGAACATGACTTTTGGTGGCCAGGGCTCTCTTCCTTCATCAATGCATTCATATCCAGCTGCGCGACTTGTCAACAGAACAAAATCAACCACCATCCCACTTGTCCCCCACTAATGCCCATTGCCTCATCCTGTAACCTCCCCTTCAAACAACTCTCTGTTGATCTCATCACCAATCTCCCCCTCTCCAATGGACATAACTCATTGATGGTCGTGATTGACCATGGCCTTATGAAGGGGGTAATTATCATACCTTGCTCCAAAACAATTGATGCCACCAGAGTTGCCCAACTTTTTGTCTCACACATCTTCAAACGGTTTGGACTTCACGACTCCCTGATCTCAGATCAAAATCCACAATTCACATCAGCCTTTGCTAGAGAACTTGCTCGACTTCTCCACTATGATGTCAAACTGTCCACAGCATACCATCTGCAAATGGATGGACAAACTGAATGCACCAACCAGGAGATTGAAACGTACCTTTACATCTTCTGCACCAATAACCCTTGGAAATGGTCGGACTTCCTCTCCACAGCTGAGTTTCATCACAACTTGGTCCCACACAGCTCAACCAAAGTTTCACCCTTCACCCTTCTTTACGGATATAAACTGTGGGCATACCCCCCATTAGGAAAAACCTTCATCCCTGCCCTGGAAACCCGACTATCAGCATTAGAAGAGACATGAAAGGAAGCACTAGCAGCTCATGAAACAGCTCATCGGATCATGAAGGAGCAAAACTTCCAACACTTCACCCCATGGAAAGTCAGACAAAAGGTGTGGCTAGAAGCCATCCACCTTCGCCTCAACTACCCCTCCAAAAAACTTGCACCCAAAAGACAGGATCCATTTGAAATCTCGCAAGTACTAGGACCACTTTCCTACTGACTCAGACTTCTGTCCACATGGAAGATCCATGATGTTTTCCATGCCTCACTATTATCCCCATACAAGAAAACCGAAACACATGGCCCCAACTTCTCGAAACCGCTGCCTGACCTGATTGCTTCCAAAGAAGAGTATAAGGTGGAACAGATTGTTTCACATTGAGGTTCCGTGGGATGCCGAAGATTCCTGACCACATGGAAGGGATACCCGTTATTGGAAAACACCTGGGAACCAGAGTCTAACCTCTGACATGCATCGGACATTCTCACAGCATATAAAAAGGCCCATCAACTCCGAGGTTTAAAAACGATAACATGCCCTTCATCCCCCAACATGATGACATCTCCTCCCCCATTAAACCTACTGATATTCCCTGGCTCCTGGGACTCACCATGTATCAGCTTGCCTTCCTTTGATGACACAACCTCCCCCTTGACCACGCCAGAACTCACTCCTGCTTCTGCAGAAAACCTAGCTGCCCCATCCATTACTAGCACCACAGGATGAGGTGTCTCCCAGTGAGTACCCCCCTGCACATGCAGCTCAAGGGCGTTCCCTTTGTATGGTTTGGAGTTGCTCTTGCCCTCTGTATTCTCTTTTTTCTTGGTAACTTTAGCCTTCTAGTTTACATTGATCACATTGCTCGGCGCCAGCGCCAGGAAGAAATCTATCTTCCCCCTCTCCCATGTCATACCATACACCCACCTCACTCTACACTCCTCCCCACTCTCCTCCCCCTGAGATCTGCAATATTTGCATTCGACAACTCCCCCTCTTCCAAATCTTTATGCTCTTTGTGATTGCCATTGCCTTCCCCACCATCCTTGGCCAAATCGAGAGACTCCCGGCATACGAACACGACGTTGAGTGTTAGACCCTTGTTGGTCTCCTCCACCATATCTCACTTGCCCAGCTCCAACTGTTCTGAGCCTGCCCTCACAATCTCCCAGAGTCATTGGGGGCACCTCTTCGTGCTACCCCCTCCTTCTTGCCAGGCCCTGTCCTTGAACTCCTCCTTGCCCACTCCTTCCACGAATACTTGGAGGAGCTCCCGAGTACTACCCTCCACCCCACCTTCTTATAGGTCTGGCACACCCTCTCCCATGCAGAACAACAACTTTACCTTGAGCAAACTGGAGCCACCCCATCGTCTGTCCACTCCCCGTCCCCTATCCCACTAGCCCTTTGAATCTCTTCTCAACCAGCATCCCCTACACCCCTGACCAACAACAATGTTATTCACATCCAGATCGCCGATGGACAATGGATCACCTCTTCTGCTTCCCAAGTCCTGGTCTCCTCCTCTTGCCCTGATTCTCCCAACACCCGATGTTACATTTGTTCAAATCTTGGCCACTTCAGGCTCTCATGCCCTTCGTACATCTGCCCTTCCTGTAGGCAATCAGCCCCTGGTCATGCAGCACATCATTGTTTGGAGGTCCAATGTGATCTATGCCATAGATGGGGACATTCCGATGACGTCTGCAATCTTCGGATCTGTGGAAGATGCAACGCCCCAGGACATGTGGTTGATAATTGACCAGTTAACCTGCTTATCCAGTCGGAGTCTCACAGCATTTATGGGGAAACATACTCGGATGACGATGACCTCAACACCCTTGTGGATAATGAGTGAGAGAATCAGAAGTCTTGAGCCTGGAGCTCGAGTGTATGAAGGGGGTAATGTTATGATTCTTTTCCTTTCTTATACTTTCTTTCTTCTCCGTCTAACCCACTGACCATACTCCTCCTCCATTCCCTACCATGAGAGAGAGAATGACTACTTACTTATATTTGACTCTTGCTTCACTCCTATACTTTTCTCCCTTTGATCTCGCTCCTCTCTAACAGGACTGTCCCCTCCCCTGACTACTTCTCTTGTGGTAGTCATGTGTCCCCTTTATTCCATCTAGTTCTATGGAGTTCTCCTTACATAATCCATAGTACTTATATACCGCTCAGCCTGTACTGTCTCTTCTTATTCTTGTTCTGTGCAATCACAGTGTCAGTCTTGTGATCCATAACTTGTCTAAAGTTGTGACCTAGTTCTTTCCTTCTTGACACTTCTTTGAGGACACAGTGTCTCTTAGTGAGTACCTCCCTCAGAGTAAGTAAAACCCTTGACCTTGATGCAAGTCTGATGACTCGCGTAACAAATGAAGGGTTCCTTGTAGATATTGTCGCCATTCTTCTAGGGCCAGGATGACCACTAGAAGTTCCCTATTATAGATGTCATAGTTTCGTTGGGCGGAAGTGAATGTAATTGAGTAGTAAGCACAAGGGTGAAGGTTAGAGTTCTCGTCAGATTGCATGAGCACCGCCCCAGCAGCCAATAAAGAGGTGTCTGTCATAATGGTAAAGGGGCGAGTGACATCAGGAATTCGTAGGACAGGAACAGAGGAAAAGATCTTTTTGAGTCATTCAAAGGCGCTTTGTTGTGATTGCGTCCAGTTCCAGTGTTTCCCTTTCCAGGTGAGTTGGTTCAGGGGGGCAACAATGTTGGAGAAGTCTGGGATGAGTTTCCTGTAGAAGTTGGTGAAACCCATGAATGATCGGACTTCTTTGACAGAAGTGGGGGGTTTCCATTTCTCGATGGCTTTGAGTTTCTTTCCATCCATCTCGATCTTGCCTTGTCTAATGATCATCCCCAGGAATTCCATACGAGGGGCATCGAAGGTGCATTTGGAGAGTTTGACCAACAGCCTGTGTTCCCTGAGTCTCTGAAGTACTTGTCTTGTTTGTTCATGGTGAAGGGTGACGTTATCCTTGGTGTGAATACCCAGATCATCCATGTAGACCTTTAACCATTTCTTCTAGATCATGTCTGTGAAGATGTGGTTCATGAACGCTTGGAACGTAGATGGGGCATTACAGAATCTGAAGAACATGACAGTTGGTTCGAATAGGTCCAAGGGAGTGATGAACACAGCCTTCCATTGGTCCTCCTTTCAGATGTGAATATTGTTATATCTCCATCATATGTCAAATTTGGTGAACAGAGTGGAGGATTTCATGTCGTCAATGAGCTCAGGGATGAGAGGGAGAGGATAGGCATTTCGGATAGTATGGGAGTTCAAATAGCGATAGTCCTGACAGGAGCAAAGGGTTCCATCCTTCTTAGGCACAAAGAAGAAAGGGGATGCTTGGGATGATTTCAAGGATACTATTCTTCCTGTTTGAAGATGTTCCTCAATGAATTTCTTGCAGGTCTCCATTTCTGCTGGGTTCAGGGAGTATACTTTCACTATTTTGGGGGTAAAATCCAGGCGAAGTTCAATGGTATGGTCATAGGAGCTATGTGGGGGAAGCTGGTCATGTGTCTTTTCAGAGAATACATCAGTGAAGTCTCGACACCATTCAGGGATAAGGGGTTCCTTCATCTTGGTGGTTTGTGCAATCTGGATGGAAATGGTGGTTCTTCCAATAACTTCTCCTTTTAGCCAGGTCTCCTGTTTGTTCAGCCGCTTGGAGATTTTGTGGTCTGCATCCAGTCCAAGCCATCAGAGAAGGTATCATTGTGGGATGTGGTCTGTCGACGCGGGATGTGGGGACCTGGGGATGGAGATGGTATTGGCACTCCAGTCGATCTTAGGATTCCATTTGCACAGCCAAGGCATTCCCAATATGACCTGTCATCATTCCAGACTTAGGTCCATCAGGTCCATGGTTTCTCTGGACTGGGAGAATAGGATGTTGGTGTGTGCTTTCCAGCAGATTGTCCCCTTGGCATTGGTTGTCCCATCCACATTGTAGGCAAGAATAGGTTTCGGGAGATGCTTCAGGGGAAAGTTTGCCTTAGTTAAGAGACCGATGTCGATGAAATTTCCGGTTGCTCCACAGTTGATGATTGCTGTGGTTTCGACAATTTGTGTTCCTGTAGCTAGTTTGATGGGAAGACAAATAGTTTGTTTATTGGGCAAAGCTACTAGTACATGGGCTAAGTCATGGGAAGGTGACGTCGAGGTGCCTTCCCACTTTAAAAATCCTCTTCAGAGAAGTGGATGTCAAAGATGGTGGCAACCACCATGTCCTCTCTTGGTTTCTCATAACAGAGCTTCAGGGTTCGAAGAATTTCTTTTTCGCTTCTTCCCTGGGTTTTCAAGGTTTGGACATAAGTGTCCATGGGGATGATGGGGGTGATGGTGGCGGTAGTGGGGGTAGAAGTATCTGTGGAGCGAACTTGTTGGGAGCGGTGGCTGGATGATCGAGGTTGGTTCTGGGAGGATCCCTTATAGGTGTTGCAGTGGTCTGCATTGTGTCCCTTTTTGCGACATTTAAAGCAAAGACCTTCTCGAATGCATTGAGCACGTTCTGGAGGGGTAAGCTTCTTAAGACATACAAAATCCACGTCCATGGCATCTGGATCTCAGGTAGAGCATGAGGAAGATGAAGATGAATGACCAGGGTCATGTCCTCCTCAAAGGGCAAGGATACGCATCTTCTGGGTGTGGAAATCTTGGGCCTTGTCAATCCATTCCTGGATTTTAGTGGGGGTGTTGACATGGAAAGGATCATGGTGGAGAACTGGGGGTCTAGTCCAGTAGTGAAGTGTGCTATGGTCTCTTTAGTATCACCCATTTGGGCTTTGGCAGCGAGGATCTGGAACTTTGTGATGTAAGTCTGGAAACCATCATCAATGACCTTCTTGCCATCCTCAGTTTTTCTTTTCTCCTTCCATTGTTTAAGCTTGTATAGCTCATTTCGGGATTCTCTGCCAGGTCATAAGGGTAGAGGGTGAATGCAAAGTTTTCCACCAATTTGTCAAAGGTTTTTTCTAGGGCAAGGATGGCGGCATCAGCCATCTTGTCATACCATATTTCAGTGAAGTGAGCCCCTTGTCCCCTGCTCATTTTGTTAAGGGTAGTCATGATTTTCTCACTGTCATCAGTGTATATGGAGGAGTTAATAGTGAAGTAGGCTTTTATCACCTTCATCCATCGGATGGCATCCTCTGGGTCTCCTGAGAAGTTAGCAGGGAGTGCCACTTTTAGTTCAGTGGTTCTAGTGGTGGTAGACATTGGGTTGGCAGGGAGAACCGGAGGGTTGGCCAGAGCTGGGGGTGGTGGAGGTGGAGGAGGCAATGTCGGTGGGTTTGCAGGGGCAGGGGGAATGGTAGGGCCAGAGGGAACAGGTGGTGCTGATGGGGCAGGGGCAGGGGGAGCAGCAGGGATGCTTGAGAACGCAGGGAGGTTTGCCAGGGTATTAGATGAGCTGGTCAAGGATATTGAGAATGTTGGAGGGGAGCAT
The DNA here is from genome assembly GCA_038090075.1 of Xanthoconium purpureum. NCBI lineage: Eukaryota > Fungi > Basidiomycota > Agaricomycetes > Boletales > Boletaceae > Xanthoconium > Xanthoconium purpureum. Next base: position 3,275 of record JBBPMA010000917.1, on the reverse strand, counting down.
TTCCTAGGTGACAGTTGAAGTGCTGGGTTGAGGAAGGGTTTTCCTGCCATTACTCGTTTTCCAGGAGATGGAGGTGCTGGTAGTCCAAGGGAGTGACTAAGTTCAACAGGGGATAGTCTCTGGGGGGTAGTCGCTAGGTCTAGGGGGTTCTGGGTGTCCTGGAATGTTCCAGTTTCTTCCGGATCTTCAGGAGCTTGAAAAATTCCCTTGGGGCATCAAGGAAAAATCTTGGGTGGGCTGGGATGGTTCTACTCCTGAATAGGAGGGACAGAAGGAGAATTCTTGTTCTTTTATTACACGAGTTGACAGACTTGCGTCGAGGTCAAGGGTTTACTTACTCTGAGGGAGGTACTCACGAAAAGACACTGCGTCCCCAAAGAAGTCTCCAGGAGAGAGAAACTAGGTCACAACTTAGATGAGCTGTGGATTGCAAGACTGACACTGTAATTGCACAGAACAAGAATAAGGAGAAGTACAGGCTGATCGGATATTTAAGTACTACTGATTACCTAATAGGAAAGTTGTAGAACTCTAAGGAAGGATGGGAACACATGACTGTCGTGAGAGAAACAGTCAGGAGAGAAGATAGTCCTGTGGAAGAGAAAGAGAGCAAGAGAGAAGTTAAAAAGAAAGAAGTATTGGGGAAGCATGGATGTCAAAGGTAAGTAAGTGGTTGGTTTCCTCCTCATGATAAGGGAAAAGATCACAATATACTCGGTGTGTCGTACGGATGAGGAAAAAGGTATGAAAGAGAAAAAGGATTGTAACAATTTGTACATTGCGATAAGCTTCATGTATAGTAAGTAGTAAGTATTCACAGGTATGTATCACCCATTGAATCTCATCTCGAATCTGAGTCAATGCCACTTTGTCCCAAGTGCCTCAAAGAATTTAGCACAGAGTGGGCAGTCATATTTCACCGAGCCCAACCCTGATCCACTTTCAATGCCTTTGATCGGGATGTAGAGGTGATATCAGCTTCTGCCCTTCAAGCTGCAGAAGAACTGGCAGATGATGGAGTGGAGAGTGATGATGATAACAATGGCAGAAACGATGATGACAATGTCGCCACTCCACCACCCCCACCATCTGATTTTGAGCCTGATTTCAGCAGTGAACTCACTGGTTTTGACCTGGAAGAAAATGAGCATCCAGCCTCCCCCCCCTTCCTGCTGTCGTGGACTCTCGAGGGGTTGTTATTGACAGGTTTCCTGGGGCTGCTGTCACCTTTGAAGGTGGAGAAACATTTCTTTCATGGTTTGACTCAGATCCATATTTGGTTTACCACAAGAACAACCTCTACTATCCCTTCGCTGACCTCGAGAAGTGGAAAATGCCCAAGTTTTTGCTAACGTCGCAGCTTAGCATGAATGCAATTGATGAGTTCCTTTCATTACAGGTGGTGGGTACTGTGTTTTCATCCTAACTTGCAAGTCTTGCACTAATAATTTGTATAGACAAAGAGGATCTCGTTATCCTTTAGATCAGCAAAAGAATTGCACTCCAGGGCAGAGCTTCTATCATCAACTCCACGATGGCACTTTCAGCTTGTTCCCACCATGCATGAAACAAAACAGCTGGTTCACCTTTATTTCCATGACACTCTCAACTGCATTGAGTCACTATTTAACCACCCTTACTTTGCTAACAAGATGGACTTTGTGCCATTCTGTCTGTTCACAACAGCTGAACGCATTGTAAGGGTCTACACCGAATGGATGAGTAGTGATGGTGCCTGGGATCTGCAGGTAAGAACATTTTACTATCTACATACACCCATTCAATGCTTCTTAGACAAAGATACCTGCCAGCACCATGCTTTGTGGCATCATCCTCTTATCCAACAAGACAACTATAACGAATGTCTGCAGTGGTAGGATCACACATCCACTCCTGATTAGCATCGCAAACATCAGAATGGACGTGAGGAACAAGGGATCCTCACACACTTTCCTCCTCGCATTGATGCCAATCATGAAGTTTATGAGTCCTATTCCCAGAATGTGTAGCATCCTCAATGCCTGCCTTTTCCATCAGTGCCTCAATGTCGTTCTTGAACCTCTCAAGCAGGCAGCATGCATTGGTCAGATGATGTCAGATCCTGTTGGAAACATTCAGTACTGTTTTACTCCTTTGATGTCTTACATTGTCGACACACCAGAGGCATGCATGCTAGCTTGCATGCACAACAATACCTCTCTCATCACAACTGCCACATAAAAAGAATTTGGCGATCCTCAATGTCACCCACCTCGCACTTCTGCCACCACAATGTGCCAGCTGGCATCCATTGAGTGCCACTTTCTTGATGTTGATGAATTCTTTGCCAAGTGTGAGCAATTCTGGCTCAGTGGTGTGTCACACCCTTTCTGGCGAAACTGGCTGCATGCCGAACCTTACCAATTCCTCACCCCTGAAAGCCTACATGAGTGGCATCGCAAATTCTAGGACCACGATGTTTGTTGGTGTATCCAAGCCCTTGGCACTGCTGAATTGGATTTTTGTTTCTCCATCCTTCCTCTCATCACTGGTTTACACCACTTTTCAGCCAGGATTACAAAACTGAAACAGGTTGGTGGAAGGGCCCAAAGGAATATCCAACGATTCATCATCGCTGTCATTGCTGGTGCTGCGGCTCCTGATGTTGTCATCACACTTTGCACTCTCATGGAATTTAGATACTACTCTCAGTCTACATCTCTTACTTCAGTTACTCGAAACAAGATCCAATCCATGCTACAGGAGTTCTATGAACGTAAAGATGCCATTATTGAATTCAGCCTTTGTTGTGGCCCGACGACAAATGCCATACTCAAGCATTGGCATATTCTGAAATTTGAGCTGATGCAAAATGTTGTCCCCAGTATTGAACAAGTCAGCTCCTTGTTACAGTGGTCAGTGGATACAATGGAGCATGCCCACATCGAGGTCATCAAGGACCCTGCCTCAACCACCAACAACCACAACTATGAAGCTCAGATCTGTCAGTGTCTCAATCATGATGAGAAGTGTTGAACTTTTGACACTGCAGTGGCTCTTAGTGTGGCTATGCCATTGCCTGATCATGAAGGTACAAACAATGATAATGAAGCCAATGAACATGGAAAAGACTGCAAGGATACTTAGAGCACCCTACTGCAGGATATATGGGTGCCAAAACACAATCCAACTGACTTTTGCTCTGTTGCTGGTCAACTTCTTTCATTTGCTACACCCATCCCTGTCTCAACTCATACTTTCATCGCTGGATCCACTGCTATTCACTTCAACTATGA
>JBBPMA010000916.1:0-15332 GCA_038090075.1 Xanthoconium purpureum | reverse complement strand
CCTACTCCTGGATAGGAGGGACAAAAGATGATTCTTGTTCTTTTGTTACACAAGTCGACAGACTTGCGTTGAGGTCAAGGGTTTACTTATTCTGAGGGAGGTACTCACAAAGAGATGCTGCATCCTCAAGGAAGTCTCTTGGAAAGAAAAGACCAGGTCACAACTTAAACAAGCTGTGGATCGCAAGACTGACGCTGTGATTGCGCAGAACAAGAATAAGGAAAAGATACAGGCTATGCGGGTATTTAAGTACTACTGCTTAGGTAAGAGGAAGCCAGTAGAACGTCGTGGAAAGTGGGAACACATGACTACTACAAGAGAAGTAATCAGAGAAGTAGATAGTCCTGTTGATGAGACGACAAGTTAAAGGGGGAGAAGTATCGGAGAGGCAAAGACATCAAAGGTGAGTAAATAATGGGTCTCGTTCTCATGGTAAGGGAAAAGGTCAATGTAAACCTGTCAGACGATACGGATGAGAAAGAAGGTATGAGCAAGAAAGATAATCGTAACAATCAGTAGCCACATGGAAGTCCCCCCCTTTTGCTAGCAGCCTTCCAAATGTGGTGCCTCCAAAGCACACAGGACAATGCTGGACAAGGAGAGGAGAACATGCTCCTGGAGACACAGTAGGTGGGGTATGTAGGAGAGATGTTGAGGCTGATGTGATGGCAATGTCAGATGCTGTGGAGAGCATAGGTTTCAAGGTGTTTATCTTGTCACAGCAACACTGAAGAGTGCCATTTATTTGCTTCTCAACTTCAACTTGAAGGACATCATACCATTGCACTGCTAAAGCAAGGCTGCAACAAAAAGGGTCTTGAATTTTTTCACCCTGCAAGAAAATTGTTAGCTAGCAATGTATGGATGCTAGCAGACATCACAGTACTGCTTTGTCAATGACATAGAAACCTCATCAGACATAATGGGTGTGAAGGGCTGCAGCTAGAGCATTGATAGTGTCACAAGAACATTCAAAAAGTGCTTGATAAAATCCAAGGAGTTTGACAGACACTGCCAAGCAAGGTTGAGCAGGAGATGATGGAAAGAGGCCATGATGAATGAGAACTTGAGGTTGTGTTGCACAGTCACAACCTATGATATCAACTGATGTAAAATCTCATAAATGTCAGACAAGCAGATCCATATTGACATTTTCCATGGACTTACAATCAAAGAATAAGCAAAGGATTCTAGAACTCTTTCATGCACATTTGGCATGAATGCAAAGTGACAACATCTGGGGAATATCCTCAAGCCATTTGCCAAGAGTGCGTGTGTGATAACAGAGATATGGCATAACAAGGTCAGGAAGAACACTCTTCCAGTGTGTATAAGCACGTTCAGTCAATGCATTGGGCTGGATTCACTGTTTCTTTGTGGGTAGTTCAGCAGGCTGAGGCTCATCTCCACTGGTACCAATGGTGAAGCCCATGGCTTCAGAGCCATCTGGGGGGAGCCTGGAGAAACATATTGTTTACATGTTCACTGGTAGTTGGAACTTGAACATTGAGGGATGAGGACTCCTGTGCAGGTTGCTTGTTTTCAAGGAGGTCCCTCAGCTGAGCAAGGTACTGTTCATGTTGCTCACACTGGCTGGGGATCGAGACTATGCTCTGTGTCTTTTGCTTGTTTTGGGGCCACTTTGGACTGGAGAAATGTCAGCCAAGTCCAGATGTTGATGGCTGTGAGCTGCATGTAACAGCACGTGAAGACATAGACATACAGAAAAATGGGAGAGAGGAACTAGTATGTATTGTTAGCAAGAGACATTGAAGCTAAGGATGGTGTAGGAGGTTCAAAAGTATTCATAAGGTGGAGTCCTAGAGGACATCAAAGGACGCTCCCCAGGAGTCTGGGAGGAGATGAGGATGACCATGAGGGTCCTGCCAGGCAGGTGGAGTGGTTCACATGAAGTGCCAAAAATGTGCACAGGAGGTGCACAGGCAATCCAAGAGCTACCAGAAGGTGTATCTATTTTTAGAATGTCACAATCTGGAGCCTAAGGGGCATATTCAGCCCAATATAAAATACAGGCCTGATAGGGCTCTATTGATACCAAGAAACTGTTGCCCTAGGTGACTCTATTCCATTCATCCCCATTAAGGTACAAGTGTGCCTTCACCACATAGTACTATATAAGCCTGTGCTTTACCTATTAACACCTCAGTCATTTCTGCCCTCTTTGGCATCAACTGAGGTAAGTTACTACTTCTCTTACTTATCCTAATTATCAGGTTCTAGGAGTAGAACAGGTCTCAGTCAATGCCAAAGAGGGCAGAAACGACTGACTGTATTTACCTAGGAGTAGAACAGGTCTACTACACATGAGTATTAGGATAAGTAAGAGAAGTAGTAACTCACCTCAGTCAATGCCAAAGAGGGCAGAAACGACTGAGGTGTCAATAGGTGAAGTACAGACTTATATAGTGCTATGTGGTGAAGGCACACTCGTACCTCAATGGGAATGAATGGAACAGGGTGGAATGAATGGTGTAGTAATGTCTATAAGGGGACTGCCGAGTTCGGAACTGTGGGTTCTGACACTTCCGGTAGTTCCAGTCAGTTCCGGACGGAACCAGATGGTTCCGGGCGGTTCCGGTAATTCCGGTGGTTCCGGCGATTCTGAAATTGTAGGGTTTGACTGGTCATACCAGTCCCGGATCCGGAAGTGGTATTTTGTCACTAATACTCATGTATAGTAGACCTGTTCTACTTCTAGGTAAATACAATAGTCATTTCTGCCCTCTTTGGCATTGACTGAGACCTGTTCTACTTCTAGAACCTGATACCTGCAATGCTGGTATTATCTGTTGTCTCAAGGCACTTTATCACTGTGAATTCTGTTGCTGGGCAATTGAACTAGATGATGCAGGTGAACATGACATCTACAAGATCAACCTCCTTGAAGGGATGATGATGGCTTGGTGTGCATGAAATCAGGTCTCACAGAAAACAATTGCAAACTGCTGGAAGCATACAGAGATTCAACCATAATTGTTTATTTTCAGTGCTAGTGCATTCTTAATTTGATCTGAACAGAGATCCCACTGCTGGACCAGCTCATGCAGATCCTGCTGCATGGGCAATCCTTCAAGAATTTGCTGTCAGTGATATGTGACTGCCTGAGGCTGAAGAACATGTCAAAAGTGTTCTTGGCAATCACCATAATGATGCTGACTGGCAACCAGCTTTCAAGGCTATTATGGATGCTGAGAATGACATTGGCAGCTGTGGCACAGCTGCCATTGAGGAGCTTGCACATGCTGCCACCAATCAGACTGGGCTCAAAATCCACCTTCCTGCTTGTTCCACAACTTCACAGCTCACCACCCTCGAGACTGAGGTGTCTCAGTCAATTTCAGAGCTCCAGAGTTGAAAGCAAATCTTTGGAATACCACCAACACTGGATGAGTTTCTTGAACCCAAGAAAGAAGCTAAAACACCAGACTTAGTGGCCAACATTCTTGAAGGTGGAGATACTGCAATCATTGCCAAGGTGGTTCAAGAGATGTTGGAGAACAGTGGGGAAGTCATTGAGGTTGACACTGATGAAGATGACAAGTCTGGGGAACCCAAGCCCAAAATTTCTTGTGGCAACACACTTCAACTCTGCAAGAAACTCATGGATGCATGTTTACAGCATGGAGATACAAGCACTGATCTTCCACTTGGCTTACTGACACATCTTCGCCACTTCCATGTTTACCTCCATCAAGAGGAGCTTATCCATGCCTGTCAGACTACATTAGATACTTTCTTCACTTCCCTGTCTACCAAGCCTAGCACATAATTACCTTGTTACATAGTGTGACTGTTATGAATGTCACAAAGTGTGACAGTTTGCTAGTAGATATATCTCATAATGAGTAAGGTTTTCTGTCTCCCGAGGGTATGCAGTATGAGATAGTCTACTGTAGCTGGACGTGACGATCTGCAGAACACCATCCACCCCTCAGACCATGACGCGTGCGACTCTCAGGCTGCTGTTTGGACGCTCTAGAGCTTTCTCACTCATCACGGACTCAGATCTGCACACACATTGATCCAGAGAGGCGGGCAACGGAAGTAACACGAGGAACGGTGCCAGGTTGGGCTTTTGACTTGAGCAAAGTACTAGTGACATAATGACACGTGGGACTGTTGATGCGAAGGAGATATTTTGGGCGCATGTTGCTTATGTAGGGTCGGCAATTTGGAATCATTCACAGTTTTAGTTGTGGGCGCGTGTAGGAGATAGAGCTTGGATAAAGCGCAATATGTCTTCCCCCCACCAAGTGTACTCAAAAAGTCTGCCCTGCGGTTGTGGATGCCCATTATGGGTTCCAGAACCCGGGAGTGGGCTCCGGGCAAGTTATCAGCAACATGGATTGAAGATCGGTGACGTTGGCGTTGTCTCGCCTGACGACGGTAGCTTTGACGTGTGGTTCAACATCACACTACCACGCGACGAGCAACCCTATCCAGAGCTCGTTCCAGAGAACTTTACGCGCGTTGTACTAGATCAAGAGAGAGACCTTGGTCTTCAGCCCCATGCATTGTCCCCTCATGAAGTTATCTCAAGCGCCTCCGTAAAACTAATATCCTGTCACGAGGACCGTGCTGACGACCAAACACCATCAAGGTATGCTACTTTTCCATGAGTGGAAGCGAACTCAGAAGTTCATCCTCGGTGTTATTGAAGGGCCGATTACAACTTTAGGCTATCCATGGAAGATGGCGCGGTCCTCATTCTGCCAGAAGGCGCTCAAAGCTGGGATCTACGAAACCATAAAAAGTTTCTGGGCGAAGCGATTCGACATGGACTTGACTGGTACAAATGTGCCACTGACCCGCAAAGAGCTGGCCGCATCATCGACAATGATTCTTTTTACCTCATTACTGGGTTTCATAAAGCACATTCATGGGCTCTTGCAGCGGCAAAGGAGAGGACTTCCGGACTTCAAGACCAAGACCACCGTTCCGTCGAGTTCAAAGTAGAAAAAATACCTCAAGATGGTGTCACGGCAAGAGCTTACTTTTGGGACCAGACGGATGGCTTCACGCCACGCGTTGGGCCCCTTCCGAACCCCAGTCTCGATGGAACGGTTCACAACAGGAACCCTAATGGACTTAACCAAACAGTATTCATTCGTGGATTCAGAATCACGGTCAACAAGATACTATTGTGGAAAACAGTTTCTGTCGAGACTGGACAGGGCACGTTTTCTGGACTTTGGCGCAATATAATCGACTTCGCATCAGGTACAACACGCGAGTCTACAACAACACCTGATACTGAGGGCGCTATGGACAACCTTGCGGATCAAGATTTATCGGTAAACCGCGGCCGACTGCACACGGATGCTCGCATAACGATTGATCGTGTACCCGGAATATCCCAGGTCTGTCTATTAGCGACTGTCGTACAGGGCAGCTCTTGATGAACTATCGATTCAGACTTATCACCCCGGAGACTCGATCAATCAATATATGCTGAAGAAGGTCTGTGTCATGATGGGAGTTAGTTGCAGTGACCGACCATCCTCATCAGGAGCCTCACGCGGTGATTGCGATCACACACGATGATATATGGGTTGAAATGGTCGGAAAGGTTTGTCGTCAGCCTAGGTAGTCGCGTGGGCTTACCTTCAATGAAAAAAAAAAACGATAGGGACTACTCAAACCTGCGGACTTTTCACGTGAAGGATGTCTTCATGACGTGATATCAGATAACTACCGAGTGACTGTGGAGAACGGCAAGTGATCTGCGCCTTGCTTTCTCGAATCTGTCGTTTACTGTTCACAGGTGCCGTATACCTTCACAGAACGTATGTCTTTCTCTCATGTGTCTCACATTCGTTCAAGCTATATGCTTCCGAAAGCCCGCTTCAGGAATATTCATCAATGCCTGGTCCGTCCCGTACAGCTTCGTCTCCACTTTCTTCGTCTTCTCCTTCGCCTCGTCAAAACAAAGACATATTGCAAAGGCAGTATCGTGAAAAGGAAGGGGAATGTTTCACCACCCTCCGGGATATCATCAGCGACATTACCGGGGAAAAGCTCCAGACGCGGCAAGAGATCCTGAGGAAAAGTTGTTCCTCATATGTTATTCCGATGTTCACTGTTGATATATTTTTATGGATAGCGATTGATCTACTCTTATCTTATTCCAGGAAGGGACAGGCTACTTCAGTCCCGGTTCCCGAAAACACGGTGTTAGGTCAGTCGAGTAGGTGGATGGAATGACCCTCGATCGAGATGTTCATCGCCTTCTAAAGGTTACTCCCCTCAACCATCTTATCGGCCGTATGCCGAGTTTGATGCGTTGGCTTCCTCCCAGCCAATACGCGACATTGTTATTGCTCGTTCTGCGATGGACAATCCTGTATCCCACAACCTGCGCGAGCAACCTGGGGATTCCCCACAGCATACGGGTCTGTCCCCACCGTTTCCACTTTCCCCTTTGTCTTCCCCTCTGCCTCGCCAAAGAAAAGTCACGTTGCAAAGGCAGTATCGTGAAAAGGAAGGGGAATGTTTCAACACCCTCCGAAATATCATCAGCGACATTACCGAGGAACAGCTCCGGACGCGGCAAGAGGTCCTGAGGAAAGGTTGTTTCTCATATGTTATTCCGATGTTCACTGTTGATATATTTTTATGGATAGCGACTGATCTACTCTTATCTTATTCCAGGAAGGGACAGGCTACTTCAGTCCCGGTTCCCGAAAACACGGTGTTAGCTCAGTATGGTAGGTGGATCGAATGACCCTCGATTGACATGTTCATCGCCTTCTAAAGATTACTTCACTCAACCATCCCATTGGAGGTCTAATGCGTCGACTGATCACTACGAGGCAGATTATACGGATCAGCAGTACCCCATTTATAACCAATTCGGTTGTTCGGGATACGGGGAGGACCCTTTTTGGTAGACCATTCTAATGGACCGACATAGCTTTACATTCCATTTTGTTTCCCCTTCAAGAAGTGTACTTACAGTCCCTAATAAAACCCACGACTACTTTACGGGAATACTTTGTAGACATCGAAGTCAACCTGGTTCCTAGACTTGTCGCTTCTTCTCCGCAAGGCCACTCACAGCTTTCCATGACGCTTCTCAGACCCTGTCGTCAGCACAGAGTTTGTAAAATGCCTCGTATTCGTGGTTATGAAAGTCATGAGGAACTACTAGAAGATCGAGCTTGGGATCGACAAGTGTAACAGGAAAGACAGCGCAAGCGCAGCCAATCGCGTTTCCGAGGGTCGTATAGACTTAGTACATATTTCATGACCCACTGAGTGTCGGGCGCTTATCGCAACATGTATCGCAACATTGGTGGTTCATACAATAAACAATGCAACGACTCTATTCGACAAACCGTCCCTCCGTACCACAAAATACCACTCTGGCCCCTCCCCACCGAGAAAAACTCTCTACTGTGTCCTCTTCTCTTCTGTGGACGCCTCCGCCCTTCTCGCCTGCTCCCTCCGCCTTGCCTCTCTCCGCTCCCGTCCACGCGTGACCAACGGCTTAGGCTCCAAATCCGCAAACAAGTATTTACACAACATTTCAATCGCCCAACAGCCCGCGAAATCGACAATCATCACGCTCGTCAGCTTGACCTTGAACTAATGCCATCATAGCGACAAAATCAGTCGACGGAGACAAGAGGGGAGAGGCGGAGCAGGAAGACGTACCATGGTGTCCATCTCCACGATTTGGAGCCATCGATTCAGCTCGGGGAAGAAATCGGTCGAACCGGAGAATGCGACCGCGCTTGCTCCGACGAGGCCCCAGTATAGCTTGGAGTTCTCGCGGATACCTTCGCGGAAAGGTCGGCCCTGGAAGTTGATCGCAAACGTGGAGACTTGTTGTGAGAGGCCCAAGAGGTAGATGGCCGTGTTCAGGAGGCTCGGCTCGAATTTCGCTTCGAGGTCGATGACCCCCAATCTGCGGGAACTTGTAAAACACGAAGTTGTAGGACTATAGTCGGGAGACTCACGGTTCATAAAAGTGGGCCAAGTTCGTGATGTACACCAGAGACACGATGTGCAATGCAAACTGGACTAGAACGGACAACAACACGTAGAAGTTAAAGATGTTGCCCAGTGGCCGTTCGCGCGACAATTTCTCGACGAGCTGTACAACACAACTTGCGTCAACCAAATGTCGGGAGGGCACATACACCGTACCTGTGCGCGGGAGATGCACAAGAAGCAGACCGACATCAACATGCCACTGATAGTCACCTGGTAGTTACCAAACTTGATGCCGTCCAGATACTGTACACTCAGGCTGTATGCGGTGATTAGACAATTCAGCGCCAAGATTTTGTACATCTGGATGGTCGCAACCAGCGTGCAGCGACCTAGCCTGATAATATGGGAAACTGGGACAACAAGTTGAGTCAAGTTGGAAGAGACTCACTAGCTACGACATGCGAGAGCTTCGAGGCGAATGGAGCAGCGCACGATGCATCTCCGAGCTTGATTTGAGGGACCTCTTCGTCACCGTCCATATTGGCCAACGCATCCGTGATCGATGCCATGTCAAACTATACATGAATCAGCCAAATAATTCAATGAAGATCACCAAAGAACCGACCTTCTCCATTGGATTCTTCTGTCTCGCAGCTTGCAAATCGGCCACAGCCTTCTTCTGAGCCTCGACGACATCCGGGTACAGGTGGGCGATGGCAGGCGGCACAGTTGGGGGTGGTTGGCCAAAGCGTGCAGAGATCTTGAGCTGACTCCCGTAGACCTTCTTAATCCGCTCCATCTTTTGGTGCTCGGCAATCTTTTGCAAATCCTCGGGAGAACCATCCAAGAGTGCAACACCTATGTGGGCCTGTTTAAGTGCACCAATATCGTTCGTACCATCGCCAGCCATTAGAGTGACGTATCCTAGGTTCTTCAAGCTGGTGAGGATGAACACTTTCCGAGGAGAAACGCAAGCATAGACCCAAGTGTTTCGAACGAGGTCATTCCAATTAGGTGAAGACTGGAACTGCTTCATGGCGGCACCCGTGACACAAATGTCGTATTCGTCAAAGAGTGACTTGTCAAGTGGCTGGGAAGGGTCGATCGGAATGATCTTGCTCTCGTCCACAGTGCGCCAGCAAAGGTCTACAATGATTGTCTCGGACGATGAAGTATACCAGAGACGGCATCAACATACCGGCTTCATGAGCAACATTCTCCTTCAAGTCCAGGATGAGAGCATCCCTGTCGACAATTTCGACATCACAGGCGACGTGAACAGCCGTCAACGGGTTGTCTCCTGTAACCATGGTGCACTAAACTACAGCTTAATAAGATACCCATAACCAACGAATATGTGATAGTACATACACGATGTGAAGAGTCGGCCAACATTTTGAGGGTCTCAACGGCATCTGCTTTCAACGGGCAATGGAAGACAAGGAATCCAACAAAGGTGAGGTTACTCTCAACTTCTTCTCGATGAAGTTTGTTTATCTACAAAACGTGCTCAGCTCATGAGACCAAGCGCGCCGGGATAGGCGTACCTTGTCGATAGACAGCAAAATCATCTCCTTCGTACCCAGGGCAAGTACACGGCTACCCCGTCTCGTATACCATCTGAAAGTCTCGTCATACCATTCGGGTACGTGTGCGAGCATACCCTTTATCGTCTCAGGAGCGCCTTTGACAGCTACAAGTGCTTTTCCTGAAGGAAGATTGGACACAGTGGACATGCGCTTGATGGGGGAAGAGAATTGGAAACGACGGCGGATATAGATTCGCGATGCATTGAGGGTCTCGCTCGAGGCTGGAGCAATTGAGTCGCCTGTATCCACTGAGTCAGGGCTGATGTGTGCGTAGTGTCATGCCAAGATGCAGACCTTGGGAAATTTGCCACTCACGCGCTTCAAGCGTCGTTTTTTCCATGGGGTCACCGACGACCACGCCGTCGTCCAAGCGAACCAGTGCGTGCGCGGCAGCAAGACAGTGTATAGTCTGCTTGCTAGAGTCTTTTACATCGATAAGCCTCAACTTGTCAAAGTCGCTGCCAATTGACATCAACGTAGTACATCAATGATCATACGAAACCTTACTCGATGCCTGCAACACCTTCAAGGACCAGATTCTCGGCGGTGATAGTACCCGTCTTGTCAAAGCAGCACATATCGACCCTGCCTGCGAAAGGAATGCAGAAGGGCTCCGTGCAGAAGATAGCTATGGATTTGTTGGCTCACGTTCGGTTTGTAAAGGGATCGACGTATCAAACTTGGGCAGCGCTACGAGCGAGGCATTGACGGCAAGTGAGAGTTCCATCGGTAACTCCGGTGGCACAACACTTGTGATGATCAAGATGCAGTCAGTAGCAACTTGGACTTCTTCAGGTCTCTTCCAATACTTATTTGGCCAAGACGTAAGCATCGACACGAATCGTGAGTTGGATGATGTACCTTTGACCCAAACATACCAGCTCGCAGCAATGGCGAAGATGAGCAAAAACCCAATGAACAAGAAAGACTCCGAATTATTTGCAGAAACCCGCTCAGTGGAAAAGATCATCGTCCGAACCAGCTGTCCCTGCGCTGTGCCAAAGCCAATACACGACACGACACCCAGACATCCGCCATCCGGAGTTCCTGCCGAGGTCTGTCCTTGGCCTAGTATCATGAGAATCAGACGCAGTAGTCAACCACAGTGGGACTCACTTGTGGGGCTAGCTCGTAGCACCTTTGTCCCACTAAACAAGACCTCGTTCTTGTGCGCGCCATCGACATCGATCTTGTCTGAGGTGTCCAAAAGCTGGATGGACTCCTTGAGAAGTGGCGTCGATTCGCCAGACAACATGACAAGTGCCCCTGCGGCAAATGCAACAGACGGAGTGCTTTGCTCGGCGTGGAGTTGGGAAGGCAAGCTTCTCACGAGAATTTTGGACGCTAGACTTGCTTAGTCACCACCCGGTTAACATCCGGGCCAAGCGTTGCTCTGCCTTAGGCCATGGTATATGGCATAGACACACGAGCAATCAATCCGAAGATAGTCTTCAAATTTCCGAGGAGCCGAAGAATTGTAGTTCTCTTGTTTTGCGTGTTATCGGCCAGCTGGCGGTCCGGAGATTGCCACATTGATTTGTGTAACTGTATTTGTCCTTTGCTCGTCACGCTATTTTAAGTACCGCCGCCGCCAACACTGACACTGTACTGCTACCATTGAGCAAGTTCCAATCTTGACGACCTCCTTGACTATCGTCCAAACTGGTGGGGATCTTTGAAATGGCGGAAAACAGGTTGCATTCAACTTCCTCGATTTCGCCACACTTGGTAGCAGTGGCACCATAGGTGACTGCCATACCGTTTTATGAAGCCATTGATAGACTCACTGACCCGTTTGCATTTCCTCCGCCAATAAACATCGCTGGAAATGTTGAGCGTTACTATCGCTCATTGCCGTTTGTATAGAGACGGAGGTGCCACTGGGTTCAGGCGGGTCTTATAAGGAGTACGGTGTGGTACGGTTCGTCCACTACCTTGCCTTTTATAGTTGGACCAGAGTCTCTTTCTAGTTGAACTTTGGATGAGCTACAGTACGTGATTGACCGCAGTGCAAAGCAATAGCGAAACAACAGCGAGATAGCAAAGTGACAACGTATGACTAGACAGTGTAAATGATAGAACCCAATACAACACGTCACAATACCTCCACGACTTCGGCGCGGATATCCCTGGCAAAGTTGATCTGGCAATCCAGTCCCGGAACGATGATCTCGTGCTCGGTAGCGATTCGCTTGAACTCGCCACTGAGTTGTTGTTGGAGCAGCAGTGCACGGAATGGCTGCTGCAGACGTACGACTAGTCGCAACGCACGAGTGTAATCATCGAGTGCGGCAACGGCGACAGCCTACGGTGACGAAGTGGATGTAGATCCGGCTTCGGATTCCAGATCAGACTTGTCCCCACGATTCTCGTCTGCTGTACTGGCCCAAGCGGACCTATCAAGTGGATCTCGCAGGTCGCGAATCCATGGATGTACGAACACCAGCCTGCGCGGCTCTATCAGCGAGAGCCAGTCCGACGTCTGGAATTCCACATCCCCAAGCCCCGATACACGAGCGCGGTAACGGTATTAGTGACCCAACTCTTGAATGCCGATCCCTTTGACTGCGAAAATGATGGATGGGAGGTATAGTCGACGGTTAGCAAACCGGACACGGGGCAAACAGGCGACCTGAGAGTAGAGTCGCGTAGCGTCTGCTTTGGGTACTGAAGCTCTGAGTTCCGCGACACGACTGTCCAGCTCGCCGCCTGAAGTGTATGGGGCTTGTGAATACACTTGGAGGGTATCGGGAAGGCAGCTGTTGTACGACGAGGACTTGCCAGCTCAAGCAAGCACGGTCACGTCGCCTGAGCGATCTACAATCTCTTCCAACAGATGGCCCAGCGCGGCTACACCTTCTCCGTAGCGTGGTGTGGTATCGCTCTTGAAGATACCAATCTGCGAGTATGCGACATCCTCTTCCAACGTCGCGTTTCGCGTCGACGCAAGTCGTAACTTCTCTCGGACGCTGAGATTGTCGGGGTTGAAGGCGACGATAGCTTCGCGAGCAACACCGATGGCATTTGCGAGCTCCCGCATGATCTCTGGTGATTCCTTATGGTTTAAACGGGTATCACCGAGGTACGGCTTCCAGTCGCGAGTGTAGAACCGGACGACATTCGGCGCAAGAAGCTCTTGCGAGGTCCAGGCTCGCGTTATCCAAATACTCTTGAAGAGGGCGTCAAGGGCCGATGAAGCCCCCACGTCCCTGAGAAAAACGAACGTAGCCGCGGACGCTTCGTACCATTTGTACATCATCACGAGCGACTGGTTCAACACTGTGCTGATCGTTTTATCGATGCAACAAGTGTCGGACCATGCCCATCGATATCCGCCGTCGCGAACCACCTCGCAGAATTGACGTAATTTCTCGTTTCCAAGTGACGAATCCAGTTCCCTGACTGAGCCGGCCAGATTAACGTCCTGGAACGAAGGTTCTTTTCCTTCCGAATCCCATACGTGCGAGAGTGTCACATATCGGAAGTATTCTTCCACTACTCATTGGATGCGTTCGTGGTCCAACCGCTCCGTCATGGAGGAAACGAGTTCTTTAAACTGTTGTTCTGATTTGAACGTACCCATTCGTTTCCGTCCATCACACAAATGACCACTCTTGACGTCAATGAGCACAAGTGGAAATATCTTGGAGACCCCATTGACGACGTTGACGATGCTCTTCGCCGACTGCGAGGGCGGGACGTATTTCTTGGCTAGTTCTGTGTGATACAAGTCACGATAACGTTACTTTGACGACGGTAAAAGGCTTACCATGGATATCTGAATCGGGAGAATCCTGAATGAGCGAAAGCATACGGGAGAATGCGTCCGTTGCTTCGCTGTAACGCCGCAAACCATGCAGGGCCGCATGTCTTCTTTCGTATCCCCACGGACTCTGTGGTTCTATCTGGATTGCCTGGACCAGTAACATTCAGAATTGTCAAATGCGAGAGTAAACAAAACTGTACCTCATCCGCGTCCTTTAGCGCGTCTTCCCATTTCTCTAACATCGCAAGCGCTTTGCTTCGTTTTACAAGAATACCCCCAGGATTCGGTGGATTGAGGGACAAAGCAGCTGTGTATCGTAGAATTGCTTCCTCTGGATTCGACTCCACTGCTGAATCACCGTGGTCCTCAAGTGGTTTGATGCATCTTTGAAGACAGTGTTGAATTGCGAGAGCAAGTTTGCCAAAATCCCAGCCAAAAACCTACCGAATAGATTTGACATGGTTCGAAGGAGAAAAATGGTTAAAACTTACGAGCGAAATGACTATCAATTGAGGATCGTTTTGAAAGGGGATGGGCTGAAAGACTTCCCGTGCGTGACCGAGGAGATCCAATGCTCTTTCGCTGTCTCCTCGCTTCAACGCCGCGTCTCCGAGTACAAGTAACATTTGGGCCTGTGCAATGCATGATGAGCTTTGTTTACTTGTAACCCTGTTGATTTACGTACTCGAACAGTGTTGTACAGTGACCGATCATCCACTATATCGATCAGGTGGTTTACGCGCAAAATAGCTTCGTCGTGTTTGCCGCATTCAAACAAGATAATCGCTTGAGTGGAACAAAGTATAGTACGAGTAGCAGCGTGGATGACAGACACGTACTTTGATCAATAATAGAAATATATTTTCAGTCGGGATATCGATGCTGAAAACAAGGTCAAACATGGGCGTTGCCAGTTCCACCTGGCCGATGCCGATGTGAGCAATTGCATCTGCAATGTGACCTATGACGGAGCGCTGGACCTCGATAGACTTGGTACACGACAGTCAATACGACATGGGACAACAAATGACACGAAGTTACCTTTTTGGCATCATTGACTGCTAAGTCCCACTGCTTGAAACGACTCCGTACAAGTGCGCGTTGAGCGAGCGCGTGTGCATGGTAAAAAGGATGTGAAATCTCCTCTGTTAAGAGTTGTTCGACGCGAACCAAGTCGCCTTGCGTCCACGATTCGAATGTCGCAGACTTGATGGGCATGAGTGGCAACTGCACTAGGAGGGGCGTCGACGCGATTGGAGTATGCAAATTTTCGAAGACACCCACGATGCAGAAGGCAACGGAGTGGGACAAGACTTATCAGAGGGTTCAACGACATTGAGAAGTCGGGGCTTACATTTACCGTGATGTATGGACCAGGAAGGATGCCACGAAGGCATCGGAAGACGACCTTCCCATTTTCTTCGCCGGTCACAACATGGTGATCATTGGGAGAGAGCGCAACAGACCAAACTGGACTTGCATGTTCTATAACATTCCCGACCTGCTTGTGCGTAATAGCGTCCCAAAACGATAGTGACTTGAATGCAGCAACAACAACGAATTTTTGGTTGCGTGAGAAGGCGATAGAAGCGGAGGATCCACCACCGGGAACGGTCCATTGACCGAGCAGGGAACCTGAAGATGAGTCAAAACACTTGACTTCGCTATACGAGACAGCAAAAAGCTGATGGCCGTCAGCAGACCAGGCCAGTGAAGACGACACGTGTCTATTGACCAAGATGGGGATGTCCAGCAGTCGCCATCCATCGTCGCTGTTGTAGATGCGGATCGACTTTGCGTCTGGGTTTTTTGCCGTCGCGGTTGCAACACGGTCGCCGGTTGGAGAGAATCGCACTGCCACCACGATACCTTCATGCTTGAGCGGCCCGACTGGAAACTGTCCTAGGGGACAGAAACACTAAGAGGCGCTCAGGCGGAACAGAACGTGCACGAGCGTTGTTGAGAGGGAGAAAAGAAGGGGGGGAAAACAGAACTACTGTAGCTACGTCGTAGATCGA
>JBBPMA010000915.1:0-15335 GCA_038090075.1 Xanthoconium purpureum | reverse complement strand
GTCGAGACGTTTGCCGACGACCTGGATGCCTATCGGAAGACCCTCCATAGCAGCCGGATCGTACATGCGATAATTCTCCCGTTCAATGGCATTGCGGGCACGGAAAGAGGGTGAAACGATGTCAACCCTCTTGACGTGGCCAATTGGCATCACCCCTGCACTGTAATCAAGCTAAAGTCCAGAGGGTCAGATAAGATGCAGCACAGCCATTTATTTCGCTTCGCTACACTCACCAGGTTGAATAGGAAGGTGTAGCCACACGCTTTCCATCCGTGACGCATTCCTCGATGTGGTACGGCTGGCAATGCATTTGGCACCGTAAGGATGAAATCGACACCCTTATCTCCCAGCCCGCCTTCCGACTTTGCGTCACGCCAGACCTTGAACCACCGCGCACGGTAATCTTCGCGTTTCGTTATGAGTGTATAGTACTCTGAGACGCTCTTCTCGTAAAAGTTGTCCACCAGACCCGCATAAATCGGGTCGCGACGAATGTACCTCAGATACCACGCATAGATCTTCATGATGAAACGCGGTAACCCGAGGGCGCGAAACGCTGGTATCATTCCTGCATCGTTCGTTTCAAATGACCGAATTGGCTTCGCAACAGTTATTCCGCCATCAGCCAACAGAAGTTGAGAGGCGATCTGAAGCCCTTCATATGGGCTAGGTGGGTTCCTAATGCACTGTTAGACGGCGTTTATCCAGAGCTCTAAGAGTCACTCTCACAAGGTAACTATCTCGTGCCCGTTCTTCTGCAGCACTTCGGTAACCGTTTTGAGTACTCTCAAACACGCAGGCGAGGGAGCAACAACGCCTGCATCCGTTTAATTTGCTTGGTCCTGGTAACGATATAACCACGCACCATCATCCCACAATACACCCCACCTAAGGGGTCTGTCGATGGGCAGCTCCACCTCCCTCCACGGAATGTTAAGAACCTGCGACATGGTAAATATCCAACCGAAAAAGACAACACAGAATGCTCACGTTATGGTCATACTCCCATGGTTTCATCTGGAATGCCGCTCGCCAAAACGTCTCGAGATCTTCGAGTGTCTTCGCCATGGGACTGAGCGTACCAGGTACCCCTTCTTGCCCCGGTATAGACGAAACGCTCCCGGTCCTTATGAACCTATACAGGCTCGACTTGATCGCATACACGCCCGAGTAGTGCGACGGCACTCGAACGCTACCAGCCACGTCCGTGCCTACTCCAATCCTAGAACCACCGAAAGCGAGCAGCGCACTTTCCCCACCCGAGGATCCGCCTGGACTGTACCCCCTTTTGTGAGGGTTCTCTGTCTGACCAAAGATGTCGTTTGAGGCTTCAAACGAGAGCATGGTGATGGGTACGTTGGTCTTGACAAACGGAATCGCGCCTGCGTCTCGCAGGAGCCTGATCAAGGCACCGTCGTACGATAAAGGTTTGCCTGTCATTGAAGAGTATCCTATGCACGAATCGTACCCCTTGACAGCGAGCGTATCCTTGAGGGACACGGGTACGCCGGCAAGCGGCCCGGAGCGGTTGGCGTCACGAGCCCATTTCTCAGCTGGTTCGATCATGATCTCGGTGAGGCAGTTGGTCTCGGCTTGCGCTTGCAACGCGCGTTTTCCGTACGCTGTGAGGACATCGGACGGGTCCAGCGACGCAGTTTGGACGCTGGATACGATGGCGGAGACGGGACGGGAGAGAATGTCCTTGTCTTGGGCCGTCAAGGGTTGGTGGTACACCTCTGAAAGAGATGCGATTCGTTCAGCGCGCTCACGTTGCTTGTCAGCGCTACGCGGGAGAAAGGCGGTTGAACGGAGTGAGGAGTGGCGATGAGGGAGATGCTCACCAAGCTCGTCGGTGTGCCAGATAAGAGAACAACATAGGGAAAGCGGAGTCGCACGACGAGTGTCGGTCTAGTGATAAAACGGGAGGACAAGCTGGGAAAAGAAGGGATTCGAGAGAAGTGGGTATATATACCAGCGCTGAGTACTCACGTTAAGGCAACGTGGATGCGGCCTGCTGACTGCTGCTCAGTACCATATTGACGTACTGCGAAGCTTTGGATTATCTTCTGATACCAGTCCAGGCGCGCTGGAGTGGGAAAGTGTGGGGAGGTACCCTGGTCGCAAATCATCACGACATGTGTTTCAATATGGAAGCACATAACATGTCTCTGGTAGTATATCGGACAGTACACCCGCCTGTCAAGCGTTGTCACTTCGATCGCGGGAGAGCGGGGTTCGACTCCCCGCCAGAGAGACAATTTTTACGTTCCATCCACCGATCCGTCGGAATGGTTATGTTTTTACTACAGGCTAACCAGGTCGTAGGGAAGTTACCCACTACAACGTCCATAAATATGTAGAATACGTCACGACACACAACTTGCTTGATATGGACTTGTGGCAAGCGCGAAACAACCCATCCTTAAGTCTGACTGCTCGCTCTTACTGGTCTGTCCTCCAATACATTCCGTACCCCAGTTGTCCATACCCCCAGCTCTTTCTCCAACGCCACGATACTCTCCCTCACATCCCGACCCACCTCACCGCCCTCGTTCTCCCGGCCAAATCCGATCAACAGCTCGTTTCTCGCTTTCAACAGTGTCTCGTAAGCGAGTTTGAGCCTCGCCGGACCGCTGGGTGGAAAGGACATCATCTGGGGCCGAGATGCTGGCGATGGTTCATCGACGGCAAGCAGCTTTCCCAGTTCGGCGAGCGCAACGCCGCGCACGGGATGACCTTGCTCAAGCACCGCAGATAACCCCGCGACGTGCTTGGCGGCAACGCGGATACTCTCGTCCAAGAGCTCTTGGGAAATTTGATCGGAAAACGAGGAAAGCAGTAACAACTGATGGAGCTTTAACAGCGCGAGAAGAGGATGAGATGAGGGTGTTAAACCCGCCGAGACTAGGATTGGGGTCATATTGGCGGTTAAACGCTTTGCCTTGTCGGCATCTATGAGAGGACGGGCTCATGAACGAATTGGATGATGGACACGTCTAAATGAAGAACCATACCACTCGATTGGAGACGTATTGCTTTATCCAGTGCTTCTTGTCCGATGCGAACTGCATCGATGACAGCGTGGGGATCACTTATTGTAGCTTTACATGCCGAACATCGAGAACTCGGAGTGTCTGTCGCTCTGGGTCAGAATGGGTGTTCGGATATCAATAATATTTGCGTACCCTCGGTTGGAAGAGGACAGGTGCCGCCACATGACTTGGGACACGAGATGGCTTCCCGTCGGTCGATGACAGCGGCTGGTTGCTCGCACAACGGGCACTGGCAGGTGAAGTTGTAAGTTTCAGTGAGTGCCTGTTGCCTTTGCACCCTTGGGAGGGTCGTGTCGATGTAAGCCATCAACACCTATGTAGGATTGTTGAGCACTTGTTCAAAGTCTAGCCGTGGGGACAGCATACCTCATCTCCGGCTTCGATATCGCGCAAAGCAATGACGTTCATGACCGGTTCTTTTGGTGTTTTATTACCGCTGCGAGGGAATACAACCACTGCATTTGGAACGCACGAATGGTTCGTGAGTGCGACGAGTGGTGACAGAACGACACCGATTGGTGTGAGTGAGGGCGAAGTCAAGGCAATCGTGTTCGTGATGAACTAGGACTGAATGAGCCAGAGAAGAGCATGAGATAGACTTGTTTGATCCTCACTCTCGAAATCGTGCGGACAAGATCGCCTGCCGACATGATGCCATATTCTTCAAGGTCCGAGGGCGCTTCCAGACCGAGGTACCTAACCACCGAGTGTGCCAGGTGGGTGTGCGCCTCGACGGAGGCAGATTGCCGCAATGCTACTTTGTCTGAGATACCCTCTGTCAACACCCGGACAAACACTGGTAACGATGAGTTATGACACCCACGAGATTGCATCGCCTTTATTTCTTTTGACTGAAAATCCAAATGAGAGATTGAACGTACGATGGACATGGGTACGAGGGACTGACCCATCCACTGTCCAGACCCTTTGATTTCATTCTCCATAGAATGCGACCCAAGCACCGAACTGCGTCATTGGGGATACCCAGTGCAGTGGACGGGGCTGTCTCGGCCCATTTCTGAAGCGCTTTACACTCGGGTTTGTGCAAGCTCCAATCTGCCTTTTGACAACTCTGGTGGGGGGTGAACAAGTCGCGTTGGCGTGAATGCTCGAGGACTCACACTGTTACAGTACCTTAGCGTCCCACAGCCGGAGCATCGCATGAAGGGAGATATCGAAGCTGCATTTGCGCAAGAAGAGCAATGGGAATCGAGGTATTGATTAGAGAGGGTGAATACATGGGGAGCTATAGACAAGATGATGGAGCCTTGAAGCAGAAAGTATACGTCAACGAATTCGCACGGGCCATCTGAGGAGACATCGTACCAGACTTGAGATGTTGCCGCGCCCACAAGCCCCTCCCAGAATGGTCGGTTTTCCTGATTTCGAGCGACGGAGGGAGTTGTGGATAAAGACCCTCAGTATCCACGGTGACTGCGATATCATCTCGAACAGGGGTTGAAACTTTGGGTGAAGACTGTGTGGGCACCGACACGACAGGACCACTCAACGCAGATACATACGATTTGGAGCTCTTCGATTGCCTCTCGGACTTTAGATCAGCGAAGGACATGACCACCAGCGAGTAGGCGTTGTTTGCGCCTGTTTACAGGTCTTGAGGTTGGCTGGCTCGGCCCGGCAAGGAGGTTTATGCTTGCCAGGACCATGCTAACTCTAGGAAAACTGGATCACGATGGGGGGTCGCTCCCACCTTTGTAGCCCCGCTTTGCGCCCTTACGACAACGTTGTAAGTCTGTCACGGACCAAATAAGTAGAAAACTAATATGATGGTGGGTCCACATCAAGAAGCCAACTCACAAAAAGACTAGTCTCTTTTGCGGAGACAAGGGGACTCATGATCTTCTATTAAAAGATCAGTTGTATGGATTCGGGAGGCGGATAGGTAACCACGCCCGGTGAGTGAGTGATGCGGCGCGATTCCCCGCTCGGCGGCACCTTCTTTCCGTTCCATAAGGGATGAATTTTACCCCTACTTTATCCGGTTACACTGAACTACTCCGACTTAGCTGCTTCTTGAACCTTGGCGAATAGGGTGCATTTAAACTAAGTATATTTTAAAATAACGTTTTAGAAGCATGGCAAGCTGCGAGAAAACAGGCTTGCGCCTCATGCGTTCTGTCTCCATACGTTTCCGGGCGTAATAAAAACGTAGGTCTGAGTTCAAAGAAAAGACCCGGACGGGCGCACGAAAGATCAGATTCTGGACTTGGAGAAGAGTACGGTACACTGCCCTTGTCCTTACGAAGCAGGACGTCAACGGCCTGTCGGCGTCTGTCGCAGAGATCGAGTCTACGTTCTTCGGGTATGCACCTCTGATCGAGCATGCAGAGCTATATGGTACGCTTGCGCTCATCAGATGGGATCCCTGTAGATATGAACAAAGTCCACAAAGCTTTTTTCCCAGGCAGTCCTGGATGCGACTCACCCCCATCGCAAAACTTCTGGTGTGGCCATCTATGTATGCCGATATTCAGCTGTCGCACACCACCACGCCGTGCTCTCCAGCAGAAATTCAGGTGTTCTATTTGTGTCATACCTGACCTATGATCGACTGGGGATCGAAAGACGACCATCGTAGGAGGCTCGTCATGATGGTCGGCGCCATCCTATAAACGGCGTCGCGCGACTACGTCGACGATCTCGCCGGTGGCATCACAGTCAACACCGAGAGTACCTTGCACCCCCACTGAGTGCATCCTGTACAGTGGCCCTTCCAGCTTCAAGTCCCAACTCTCAAGAGGACATTCGTTGGCGAGGCGATTAACGGAGGCGCATGGATTGGAAAAGGACAACCTAGGCACAATGGTGACGAGGGTAATACTCATGCAATCGGGGCTGCGACCGAAGCGGTGTGCTACGACATTACGGTGTCAAAAATCCCATGTAGTTGATATCATTTTAGAGCGGGTCGAGACAAACTGTCTTGTAAACCCAACCGGCGTGCATACGATGAGGGAAAGTCTGAAGGGCAGAAAAGAAAAAGCACTTTAAACGAACGTGACCATGTCACCCTGCCGATGTCGAGCCCACAACTGCACATACGTCGGCGTCATTTGCTATAAGATGCGATTGTAACCATCCTATATGTACATCGAACATGAGCATTGCCAGTAATGACCATGTAATACATCATAAATAGTCTTAAGAGATAGTATATAGCATGGCAGCGGCTTAATCTAAACTGGTGACCAGCCGTCTATAGGGCAAGCTCATCCTGCATTTTCTGGATTTCCTCAAGACCTCAACTTGAACTTTCGCGCCTTTGCTTCCTCCACCTCCCATGCGGTCTCCACGAAAGCCATCTGGCGGCTCAAGTTCGCCAAGGTCGTGTCGACCACGTGCATACCCATGTGGTCCATTGCCTCTACCGTTTGAAGCGCCTCATGAACCCATTCCTGACTGCTCCACTGTCCCCTCAAATACTCCGTCGGAATGGCATTGAAATACGACTCTAGAATCGGCATCATACGCGGTGAGACGTATCCGACGGTGAGACTCCCCCGCTCGTAACTGCAAAGTTCGTTGGGGCGGTTGAACGTGCTTCGGGCGTAATTCGCTGGCGGGTCGCCGGCGAGTTCGTAGTGGTTGCCTACTCCGTAGGCCACCGATGTAGGTATGAAGAGAGACCAGCGATTGGGGAGGCGACGGCCAGTAGTCGGGCAGGTGCGATGGTACTGAGCAACCTTGATTGGAAGGTAGCCGGGAGGAACCTCCACCTCTGGGAGTCCTTGAATGTAGTTGGGTGTTGGTGCTGGTAAGGAAGCCATCCTGCTACAAGCGACTGGGAGGGGGGTCAACGGTGCGCATCACACAGAAAGAGGAGAGACTTGCCTTCGAGCCTAGCGAAGTCATCGTCATGGTATGGGTAAAGCTGCATTGCGAACGTTGGATGTGATGATGGTAGAACTGATGATGCTTCACCGACCTTGGGAGGGCGTCTTTTATATCGCAGCTGTCCATCTTGTGGTCCCGTTGCATGGTCCACTGTGGTGGGCCAGCACGATTGTGCTTTGATGCCCCCATTGTATGTCGAGAATTGTTGTACGGACTGACGTGTGGGACCGGCACGCTACGTCCCTTTCCACAGATCATGTGGGTCCATGCACAAACAATCAGACTAGACCAGTCGGTGGACGTTCGTTCTGTATTAGGGTGTACAATTGAAGAGAGGTCAAAGCACCTGTCATTCACTATCACTGCACTACATACTTGAAGACTAGTCCGGAATGATGGCAATTGGTCATCCGATGCGACGGTCAGGTGGAAGTGCTTGGGCCCACCATTGCGTTGAAGTTCACAATAACTGGCACTGGCGCACGGGGATCGCCTGAGCAACTGTTGAACAGGTCAAAGCTTTTTAGGGTCTGTGAGGACAAACGACAAAGCAATCCCCAACTTTATACGTACCATGGACGCCAGCGGACAATAGACATAGTCATTCAAGAAGAACTGTAGAGTATATGTTATCCACTCATGCCCCGTTCCCCAGCTTTCAACTGAGCCTGAACGCGGGCGGCCTAGATGGACCGTCGTTAGTATCCCGACCAACAGCTCATTACAATTCAGACAGGCACGTGATCTTCAACCTTGGGGACAGCATCATGCCGAAACCAACTTCAAGTGATATTACTGTCTGTCTGTGTCGTGAATCATGACAAGAAGCAAGCGAGGTTAATGGAGGATGACTCTGGATGAGCTTAACCTACTCAGTTGATCAGTTGGGTTAGCTACAGCGAGTGGTGTAACACGTGTGACGTTCAAATAAATCTTACCTAACATAGGAAGGAATAGGGGCTTGCTACATCTCTTCTTCACTTTGTGCAAGAAGGACGATTATGAACGGAACCAATTCGGCCTTCAGCCAAAGGCATGACCGACGGTTGATTTGTGGAGTCTGCAGCTGGGGGTGTTGTTTGCCTTTGTTTACCATAGTCGCTTCACCAAGTTCACGTTCAACACGGTTCAGGTGGCTGGTAGTGCTGATAACCACTCAGGCTGACTCTTTGATACCGATGAGTTGCAGGTAGTTGTACTACCATGCCAACGACGACTTATTCGCTATAGAAAAAAACCGGCTCACGATGCTCGCCCCCTATCCGTGACTCATCGGCTTACGCCCTGACGATAAGTAATGTCGTGAGTCCGTCCCAAAGTGTAATTTAGGTAAACGATTGGTTCCTTTTTTCGTGCCCGCATCGTCTCGAAGCAGCAGTTCACAAAAAGACTAGCCTCTTTTGCGGTGACAAGGGGACTCACCGTTCTCCTACTAAAAGAACTCAAGCATTTCATTCCGAAGACGGGCTTCTCAGCCATCGCACCAAGTGAGTGGTTCCACGGCCACCGGTACCCGTTCCAAATTGACACGACCGTATCAGCTGACAGGCCTGTCGTGACTTGGCTGCTTCTTGAACCCCGACGAACAGATCCTGCCGAATAACCACTATAATATTTCCGCGGACGATGTCCCGGGAGCGCGGCAAATTGCAAGATAAAAGTAACGGCTCCACTTTCTCTAAACAAATTTCTCGGCGCATGGCTGCTATATCAGCGTAAGTCTGGATGCGAATTAAAGGATGCAAGTACTGAGCGGACGACCGGACTCGGGGCTCCTAGAAGAGGATATGCTCTGTCTTTATGAGGCAAGACGTTAACAGCCTCAGGCTCCCCGATCAGACACCATTCCGTATGCTTGAGCTCATGGGCGGAGTGCTTACAGTATAGACATCAGATATGATCAAGGCGTCATGCCGCCATTATAAACGGCTAGCCGAATTAGCCCGGAAGTCATTTGGCACTTTACATCACGTTGACGTGCGGCCATCACAATCACGCAACGCTGCAAGGTTAGGTTTTGTAGTTCACGCCCCGCTCTCCGTCAGAAAATCGGGTGTTTAGTCGGTTCTATCCTATGAACGACGTCGTACAGCTACATATATAGCTCTGCGCGCGTACCAATTTACGTGGGTTCCTGGACCCGGAAAGGGGACAGGTCTGGGATCAAAAACTGTTAACGGTCATGCCGGCCCGTGCGGTCTGTTGTGGATGTTTACGTTTCGCGAACCCCTTTTTTCACTCTCATTTCGTCTTTTTTTTAGGGGTTGCGAGCGCGACTCTTCAAGGTTTACACAACGCGTTGGTTCTTTCAAGTTCGAGTTTCATTCTTTGTCGGTCGTGGCTCTGGTGGTCGTCTTCACAACACTCATCAATTTTTTCAAGATCGAAAATCAGCTTCGGTTCGTCTTTACAAACTCTGGGTGTAGCTTCATATATTTATTTGGAGCTGCGTAGTGTTGCAACGAATATCATGTCTTACTTGCCATATACAAGGCGAGTGTTGAGTCAGATTTAGAAGGGTTTTTAACCTTTGGCGCTGCGTAGCACTAGCACTTTGAATACTTCCTACAATCTATAATCTCTCTCGCGTGGGTCCAGGTTTGCCCGCAGGGCTCTGTGAATTGAACGCTGTTGGAATAATATCGTCAAGTGTGAGCATACATACATTGGCCGTGGCACTGAGCGTTCGCCTGCTGCCGAGAGTTTAAGAGTAGCAGCTTGATCATAGTGGCCATGCTCAAAACCCCGAAAAAGTGTTCTGCGGGCGTAATCAACCAGTGTTCGGAATCAGCTTGATCACCTAGTAGGTCTAAACTAGTTTGTGATCATCGCCGTTGCGAATGGTACAGAACACCTCCCGTCCCATTCATCGCTCATTCACCCGGCTCCCACATCGATCTTTGATCACTCGGGCGTTGGGACATCATAGCGAAGATGATCGGCATCGACAACCTGCCGAAATTGCAGTAATGAGAGCCCCTGTACCGAGGGGGTTGCGGCCTGCAGGATGGCCGAACTCGTTTGGCGTCCATCTTGATCTTCGGTTTCATGGTACAGTAGTGATGATGGCTAGATCTTCGTCCAGCAGCATCTCGTTGGGACATATGTCTTCCTTCCTATAGCGGCCTTGAAGCATTGGTATTCCGCTGGACGTTGATATGGTGTCGTTCTCTGACGTATTTTGGCAATGTTGCATGTGGACATGTTCTCTGCGCTTATTCTTAACGTGGATATCGTTTCACTTCAGAAAGACAACTACTGGTTAACCTGGGGTTGATAAGATATTGAAAACCGTTCAGGGTGATGTGTGGACGGAATATGAAGAAACATGATAATCTCATGCATGTCTATTCAGACTATTCTAGACACAGGAGTGTTCAAGGAACGACAGCCTTGCCGCTCCTGGCAGCTACTGCCGTGACGCGAGCCTGCCTTTTACGCTCCCGATCGAAAGCTGCCATTGCGTCGCGCCATTGGGAATCCCGTGGGACGCCCATCTTCGAGACGGGGCGTTCTGGAGGCTTCAAGGGACCGAACCGGTGAAGAGGCCAGACTACATAGCTCAGCTTTGCGTCCACCAAACCTAGAGGCACCTATCCCATGGGAAAATGTTGGAGCAACTACACGAACGAGAGATGACAGCAACGCACCGGTCCAAACGTGTTGCTGTCCAAGGTGCGAAAAGGTTCGTCGCCCTCGACCCATATGTGACCCTCTGGGACAAGCGACTCGGTATCGGGGTATGGCGGGAGAGTCTGGACGATGTCGTCTGCGACGGCGATGACGCGCTTGACAATCATTTTTCGACTGTCGACGGGGTCTCTGGGAGGATGTTGGCACAAATTTTAATCATGGACAAGGCATACCTGAGGGAGACGACGTCACCCCTGGCGATCGGCCTGCCAGAGTGAACACTGAGTCGGTCAAAGAGGACGATGTCGCTCCATGAGGAGGTGTCTGGATTGAGCGTAGGCTGACTGACGGGAATGGGAGGAGGTCAGAGGGGGGGCGCGAGTTGGGCGACGGACCTGCATGCTTCTACCGCGGACAGTCTTGACGGTGTAGCAGTAGTGGGTGAATGCGACGCCGAGGGGCAGCCAGTACACCACACGTTTGAGCGAGTTCATGGCTGGAATAAACAAATGCATACAATGAGCTGGTCGACGACGACCGTCACGACGTCCAGTGCCGTGTCTGCCAGTGCCGAGCGCTGAGCGCTGAGTACTGAGTTAGCACACACCGTCAAGCTCAGCAGGATAACCCAGTCATGGACATCGCGTATACCACCGAGGGAAATCCGCAGTCGACTGCTGACTGCACTCGACTGCGGCGACGCGCAGCGTCGGATAGTATTTAAGTACTAGGAATACACCAGTACGACTTGACACCGACGACGCGCTGACCACCGCCGAAGCTTGAAGTGGCAGTCCAAAACAACTTTCGCTTGTTAACGTTCATCGCCGACTCCGCCCGTCTCGTTTCCTCTCCCCCATGGAAGCCCTCCGACTACAGAAAAAGTACCCAGAAGTCACCAGAGATGACATGTTCGATCTCATCAATCGCTTCAAGTAGGTCTAGGAGTTGGTCAAATCGCTCGTATTGATCGTGCGATGTTCGTAGTGCGATCTCGACCGACACCCCTGGTCGCGTAGATAAGAGCGCCGTCTTGCACGCACTCCAAAGCAGCGGCGAGTCTTACGATCAGGCCCGCGAGACCCTCAAAGGCGTGTCCGTCGACGCCAGCGGAAAGGTTGAGCTCGAGGACTGGGTCGAGGTCCGTACATGATGTCATTTCATATCCGCCCCTCCTCTCATCCCCTCCCTTTCTAGCTCAGCGTCAAACTAAGAACACAGTCCAAAGCCTCCGTCTTGCCCACAAGAGCCGGAAAAGTCACCGTCAAAGGCTCAAATGCCAATGTGAGCCACACCATCAACGAGGACGAGCGAAAGGAGTTCACCAATCACATCAACGGCGTACGCACCCGTCCTCTTCCATCACCCTGTATCTACCTGCTCACACGAACGACAGGTCATTGAGAATGACCCCGATGTCGGCAATCGTTTCCCTATCCCCACAGACACCATGCAACTCTTTGACGAGTGTCGTGACGGCTTGATCCTCTGTAAACTCCTCAACGATTCCGTCCCAGACACGATCGACACTCGTGTTCTCAACACCCCTCACCCTCGCAAACCCCTCAACGCTTTCCAGATCACAGAGAACAACAACATCGTCATCACCTCTGCCAAGGGTATCGGCTGTTCCGTCGTCAACATCGGCTCATCAGACATCTCCGAGGGCAGAGAGCATCTCATCCTTGGTCTCATTTGGCAGATCATCCGTAGAGGTCTCCTTGCCCAGGTCGACATCAAGCTTCATCCCGAGTTGTATCGACTCTGCGAGGAGGGCGAGACTATCGACGACCTCCTTCGTTTGACCCCTGACCAAATCCTGCTCCGATGGTTCAACTACCACTTGAAGGCTGCAGGCTGGAAGAGGAGGTAACGTCTCCCTATCAGTGAACCAGGCTCATCCTCACAGTGCCCCTCTTCAGAGTAAACAACTTTAGCCGCGACGTGTCCGACGGTGAAAACTACACCATCCTTCTCAACCAACTCAAGCCCGAGGAGTGCTCTCGTGCGCCTCTCCAAACAAGAGATCTCCGTCAACGCGCCGAACAAGTCCTCCAAAACGCTGCCGCCATCGGTTGTCGCAAGTACCTAACCCCTTCCTCCCTCGTCGCCGGAAACCCACGCCTCAACCTCGCGTTCGTCGCCAACCTCTTCAACACCTGGCCCGGCCTCGCCCCGCTCGACGAACAAGAAGCCAAAGAATACGGCGCGATCGAAGATTTCGACGCCGAAGGCGAACGCGAAGCACGCGTCTTTACGCTCTGGCTCAACTCGCTTGGCGTCGAACCAGGCGTGTTCAACCTATTCGAGAATATCAAAGATGGTTTGGTTATCCTCCAAGCGTTCGACAAGATTCTTCCCGGCTCCGTCGTCTGGCGACGTGTCTCGAAACCCAAGGGGTCCGCGGGGACGCCTCGGCCGTCCCTGGATGGTGGCGAGGAACAAGAGGACATTGGGATCACGCCGAACCAGAGCACGCTCTCCCGATTCAAGCAAGTTGAGAACACGAATTACGCGGTGGAGCTTGGGAAACAGAACGGAATGCATTTGGTGGGAATTCAAGGTGCTGATATCGTCGATGGATCCAGGACACTGGTGCTCGGTCTCGTCTGGCAGCTCATGCGGTTCGTCGATGCCACTATCCATGTCTTCCCGTTGGCCTGACAGACTCGTTTTGACAGGTTGAACATCACCAAGACGCTTATGAGTCTCTCTGGATCCGGACGACCCATCTCCGACCAGGAGATGCTCAAATGGGCGAACACGACCGTTCAAAAAGCGAAATCAACCACACGCCCGATCCGGTCGTTCAAAGACCCCTCGCTCACGACCGGCATCTTCATCCTCGATCTCCTCGAGGCACTTCGACCAGGTATCGTCGATCCGGCGCTCGTCATCAACGTGCACGAGAACGGGGACTATGAAGAGCGGCGGCAGAACGGTGCGTGACTCGTCGGGTTTGGAGTCGGTGCGGTGCTGACACCCAACACGGTACAGCTAAATTGGCCATTTCGATCGCGAGAAAGATGAATGCGCTGATTTTCCTCGTGCCCGAGGACATTCTGGACGTTCGGCCACGTTTGGTGGGTATCCACTTGCTTTGTTTCGTGTCTCTGGATCTGATCCTTTTCTTTTGGAACAGATTTTGACGTTTATTGGAAGCTTGATGAGCATTGCGCATTAGGATGTGGGTGCGATACATTGAAGATGTGATGTAGTGCTATGATAAGAAACGTCGTGTAGTGGCTTAAAGAACGGAAAGATGTATATTCTTAAGTCGTAATTCGAGTTGCTCATATGATCTGAGGGTCAGAGTGAGGACGTCGTTGCATGTTCATCAACTTGAAGTACAACTGCATCCATTCACAACCGAGTCTACGGAGAAGCTAGTAACTCGGCCAGCTTCCAAGGACGAGGTCCGAGGTACTATCATGGATCGATCGAGGCTTGTAGCCACTCTGTCTTGCTATGGGCGGTACAAGCAAGAGTGGCCACAACTCTCAATCGGTGAATCGGTCGAGTGGAACCACGTATTCTAGAACACGGCCAAGCCTTGGCGACTCGAATCCCTACGATCTACGAGTTGTCAGCTGGGTATGTCCAGATCTGGAAACCACAGTAATACGTCGACGTCGGTCCGTGTAAAGCTCAAACGCTGTCATGGATCGTAATCATGGGGAGGGAAGGAGAACCTGTCCGGCACCTGAGAGTATCTCGTTGAAAGGTACTTCAAGTGAACCAACTTCAACCAAATTTCAAAAGGGGCAAAGGAGTACAGAGCGTCTGCAAGGATGGCATCTTTGGATATCACTATGGTCGGGCACAGGCCAGGGAGAGAGGGGGGGAGCGGGGGGAGTGGGAATAGGCAATAGCACGAAGTGCTCTTCGGCTCAAAACGACTGCGCGAGCCCGTGAGCTGCGGGGTGGGTGGGAGAGCCTCGCAGCGAGTGCCTGAGGAGTGACGTGCAGAGCCGCGGGGCATGGACGAGTGAGGAGGTACTTGGTGGCGCGGAACATCATCCAAAGACATCACTAGGCTGTGATACTACGTTGTCACAGAATATCACTCCAAGGGAACCTGGGTACCCACTTGCAATTGTGCATCCAGCCCCGGAGCCGCGGTCAAAACCTCAGGGACTCGGAGGACTCGATCGGTTAGAGGTTTGACAGCCTGGTCTCTTGGAGGTGGCGCGCCCCACACTCAGTGACACTCACACGGCAACAGGCACAACAAACCAGACAGCCTTCCCGGAACTTGGGATTCCCAGATCCCCTCCTATAAAAAAACATCCCTGGCCCCACGACCAAGCCTGACCATGGACAACGATTCGATCCGCCCACCGAACCCACTGCTGATTCCAGATCTATTCAATTGCATTCTCGAATGTCTTCTGACACCATTCCCACAACATCTTAGCAAAGAGGAGCGGCAGACGCTCGCCGTGCTCGCTCGGACGTGCCGCGCGTTCTCGGAGCCTTCCCTCAACTACCTTTGGCGGCGGTTGGGCTCACTGTTGCCCCTCATTCGGTGTTTTTCCGATGTTGTGGATGAAGGCAGGGCCAAGGTAGACACTGACCCGGCGCCTTTCCAACAATATGGTATTCATGATGTTTGACAGACCCCTCCATCCCCTCTCGAATGGCGTGTCATTCACCAGTACTCTCATCGTGTCCAGGAACTCACCTTGGGGAACGAATCACTATCTCTGTACTTTTTGCAACACTCGGGTCTCGTCCTGCCCAACTTGAGGGTGTTCAGGTGGAAATACTTCCCCAGTGGTCCCATTTCCATCC
>JBBPMA010000914.1:0-15355 GCA_038090075.1 Xanthoconium purpureum | reverse complement strand
AAGGCAGCCATGACGTAGAAGACAGTAACCTTGGCGGCGTGCATGTCACTTTTGGGATACGCTTTATTGTTCTGAGTAGACCCGCGAGGAACGAGATGAGTCGGTGGGGAAGAGAAGCAGAGGCTCAGAACAATAAGAGCGTCTCGTACAGGAAGTTCGGCTGAGCCACTACGACATCCGGATGCGTCTTTATACGCACCCTGGACTAGTTGACAACCCTCAGGCTATCGCGCTGTCGACATCTCCCTTTGAACCTACCGTATGTGGTTAGCAAAGCGAACGACCTGTTTTGGTATTCCATTTGAGACCAAATTTGGACGTTAGTTTGTACGCTTGCGTTGCAGGGACGGCAACATGGGCATGAAGGGTCCATGTCATTAGCCGATGTATGTATCACTGGCACCCTGCGCGACCAGGCAACCAGACGGCAGACGGCGCCGCACTTTATCGAAGGACGGGATCCATACAGGACCATTGAATATCCTGGAAATGTGATAGGTCCGCGGTATGTTCTTGTCGTGTCGTGTCGTAGAGAGGTGGTGCTCGACAACCGACGCTGCGATGCACGCCGTGATGGGTGGGGCAGAGCTAGCCGAGAACATGCACGACTTCAAACTTACCTTTTTCAACCTGAGCGGGCGATCTCAACCCCAAACGTAACCTATTTTCTAGGAAATCTCCTCTATTCAGAGAAGTGCTAAGTATCGCTACAAAACCTATAAGCCAACGATAAGGATACAGAATCTATCCGCCATGATACAACCACGAAACTCTTGATGAAAGGCGCGAGTAAGAAAAAAAGGAAGGGGTGTCGCTCGTGAGCGGAGGACGAACGCAAAGGGTTAACAAGTCAACGACGTTATCGCCGGAGGAATCTGAACAGTCGAACAAAGAGAGGATTCGGGCGGGTATAGCAGGTATGAGATAGACGGCCAATTTAGAGGCATTCGCTGTATCTCCTGCAAATGCGGCGCTCGACGTCCATTGCCTCTGCCTCTGGGAGGGGCTCGCGCTTCGTGTCAACGTTAGTTGGGTCGCGACCACGGTGGGCTGAGAACTACTCACAACGACGAGATCAATGTCTGCAACACGTACAGCGCGCGCTTCAGCGGCGGCGGCAGGGACAGGGGATGCAGAGGCTAAAAGCAACCGTTAGACAGTTTATATAGAGAACGGGCACGACAACTAACCAAAAGCAGCCAGAGCGGCGATGACGTAGAACACGGTGAACTTTGCGGCGTACATGTCGAATTTGGGATGAGCTTATTGTTCTGAAGTGCGTGGAGAATGAGACAATTGCAAAGTGCACTGGTGGTGAGGTGACTCGGTTAGCACAAGGAGTCTTTATACTGGTTGCATGTCGCTCCCTCGACTAGCCTCCCTTTCAAAATACCGAATGCAGTTAGCAAGGGCGTTTGAGCCGGATTTGGTACTTCGCTTGAGACCAAATTTGGACGCTAGCTTGTTCGCGTCGCACCTTCGGGCAGGTTCGCAACTTCGTTGAGGTCATCCGTTGCGTGGCTGGGACACATTTCCCACTGGCGCCATATGGCATCATTGACTTTTTGGGGTGTCTGTTTGTGACGATTCCGAGAAGAGTCGAGGACTGTAAGTATCACGGACATAGATCGAGCGAGATATTAGATATCTAGCTGCACGTTTGAAGCACACTACCTTTAATTTCCCGTTGAGGATGACCCACTACCCAACCCTCTGGAACGCTACCGGCTTGTGAGACGGACCGAACTTACAGCGGGGGCGCGTTTTCATCCGTCAAGGGATTTCTGGATATCAGCACATGGCACTTGATTGTACTCTCTGTCCCTGGTCAGCTAATCCGGCGGTCCAGGAACCACCGAATGGGCAACCTCAAAGACGAGGGAGGGACCTGAGCGTGCCCGTCCTTCACATGTGTCATCTCCGGGTACGCAAGGCGCGAGCGATGTTTGTTGTTCTTGATGGGCGACACGGGTCAAGTGAGTAACGCCATCACACACAGGTTTGGCGTTCCCTTTCGATGCGTGGGGGCGGGCACAGTAAGCTGCAATGCACCATCAAAGCCATCGTGCGACGGGTTTCCCTACTCGCTGCGACCGAGAGGGCCAGCCAACAAAGGGAAAGTGGGAATAGGAAAGTTGGGCAAATATAACACTTGCCAAAAAAGGGTCGCGTTCATGGCCCATTTTAGAAAGACTACCCCGACTTCCCGGAAGCACGTTCGTCGCAGTGCCTTGGCCCGCGCGAAAGTTTTGGATTGGTTACATCGCGATGTAGAAAACACAGGGTAGACAACTCCTGCTATATAGCGATCGCCCACACGCCCGCACCGACACCGACGCACAAACAAAGAGTAGAAAAGACACCAACGGGCACACGCAAGCCAGCCCACATATACGCAAGTATTCCGATGACCGCCAAGAAAAATCCTGCTGCGGTGAGATAAAGGGTAGTGTAATAACAGCGCGTTAGAAGACTCAGTGGGGCTGGCTCAGACAACCGGGAGGATCGGCGACAGCCGGAAAGGAACCCAAGCCCAAGTCTCTCTGGGCGCTGCATAAAATTCACGAGCCAGCGCAGTGGGAGCACTGGCTCGAGCACAATCCTTCGTGAAACACGTTGTGCTGGTTGAGCTGCGCCCAAGCTTAAGAACAGGGTGCCTCCAGCCTTCGCATCATCTTCACCGTGGGCGTCGACGATCCGGTAGCGGATCAATGCGAATGATGCAACATAGCCAAGTATAGCTAGGTATGGATGAATATAGTGACACTGACAAAACGAGAAGCACCTACATGCACAGATATGGAAAATCAACGCTCCCGCAAGACAAGCATACACCAGTTCACGAGCGGACTTGCTCATGCCAAGACCGATTTGTGTGTTGAGAGCGGTTAGAGAGAACAGCTCCCCGTCCATCGATGCCAGAAAGGTGGTCTTGATAGAGCTGTATTAAGAAGGTAGATACAATCAAAAAGCATCTTGGGCGCACCAAGACAGTGAGGACCTGCAGTCGCTGCATCCAGGCGTTAAGGAGGTCGGAGTTGATTTGTGTTTCGTCATCATCGACAGAGCTCGAGGATGGCAGATTTCCTGCGCTAGACTTGGATTTGCCTTTGTCGTTGCTAGTGCCTGGAGAGTTTTCGTTTTCGGGTACAACTAATGGCGCGAATGAGCAACTTTGAGTGGCTCGATTTCAGAATGTTCACATGACATACGCGGAGTATCACACTGCGAATAGCCTCTTGCACGCTTTGGGTGGTCTTGCATACTGTACGGACTTGAACCGGCGCCACGAGGCGGGCAACGAGAACCTAGGAAGGAAGATTGACTTTAAACACGACGAGTCTAGATGCGACACTGAGAAGGGTAAGTATTCCTGTTGATTTGTCGCGCAGGCAACTTGGTGGACCTGTCAAAAGTTTAGAATGATGCTACTTGACGGTCGACGTTGATCGAGAGCTGTCGCATCAAAGGCTATCCAAACATGGATCGCTCGCTCGTTGAAGCAAGGCTCCATAGCAGCTGGTCACCATGCCACGTGAAGCCAAGAGAAACGCGTGTTTCATGACCATTTCACTTGCCAAGCCGAGTTATTCTTGAGACAGCCACGCCCTCGAATACTGTGCCAAAGCGTGGAGTGAGGCAAGTCAATGACGAGGTTCCAATGTAATCCAGCAGTGAGGTTGCGCCGAGTAGTGCGGAGTGGTCGGACCATCGTGAGACTGAGTGACATCAGAGGTTGATGGCAAACCATGTCATCTTCGCACAGCCAACCCCAGCGCTAACGCGGGATCATTATCGTCAAAGTGAGTCCCAGTACAATGTTTCGTCTTCAGCTCTCCGGGCTACAAGGATGAAGAACCTGTATCGGTTAGTCAGTTGTGTATGTTTGACAGGAGGTCGGGAAGACGCTCCTGGATGATCCTTTCCCTCCTCAGGGATCGTATCTTCTCTCTGAGTCGTTGCTATTCTTTCTTCGTTCACACGCTAGCAGTCATGCTGACTACTCTTCCTCAGCCTTTAGGGGACGCGCCCATCCATGAATCAAATTTTAGAGGGGGATCGGAGCTACGTAGGGTGCAGGTGTTCCGTAGCCGTCCCACAACCACCCCGGCCAAGCTACAGCCCTCGCCTGATGCCCGCCTGACGCGTTGCCCATGGTTGGCCCTAGAACGAGGGAGCTTTTCGGAAACGCTCGTGTCCGGCGCGTGCCGCGAACACGAGGCAAACTGCCCAGTTCCGCATGTCCTTCCGGGCACATAAAACCGGAAAGAGTGACGCGGCGCATGACCCACACAAGCCGATTATCTGTCATTCGCTCTCTTTCTCCTCGCTCACTGCTCTAAACACCCAAATCATGGCCGCGATGGATATCGAGATGGCATCTCCAGTTGGACCCTTGGTCGCTATAGGGTACAATGACCACGAGCACCAGTTTGGCATTAAAATTCCTGTGAGGACTAGCGTCTGTGTGGACGACTCCATCACTCACTGACATGCCATAGACTTATCAGTCCGAGCTCGATCTTTGTCAACTTCTACAGGCCATGTCTCTGACAAAGGGGAAGTTCAAGGTTGGTCGTATCCGGTCCATCCCCCGAGATCATCGTTGACGATCAGTGGAGAAAGGCTCTCGAAGCAGAGACGGCCGTCTATGTCCCACATGCACCGCAAAGTGCAAACGAAGCCGATGTAAGCACGGAGGACGCGCTGTACCATGTGAGTCCATCCTGGGCCCTCCCATTCGAGTTCTCACCGACCCACTCTCCAGCCCGACGCGTCGGAGTCATCAAGCTCAAACTCCAGCTCCTCCGACCAACTCCGTACCGACCCCCTGCCCACCTCATCCATCATCGCACCCCCTTCCCCGCTCCCCGCATGCCACTTCCTCCAGTCCATCCTCGCTTCGCTCGCCCCAGAGTCCCCCGTCCTCTCTCCGTCTCCGTACCCCTATCCCGCTGCAGACGCATTTCAGACGACGAACGGCGCTTACCTGGACACCCTCCTCCTTCATCGTAGTCTTCTCGCCGCGTTTCCCCCAGCACACAAAGGGTGCGTAGCAGCGCTGCACGAGATCGCGAGGGCGATTGAGGTACGGGCCTGGCGGGCAGACCGGGACTCGGATGCGGAGGCCGTTGCCGCGCTGAGGCAGGAGGCTTACATTGTTGCACACTGGGTGTGATTTCATTTGCATCATGTTGCATGCAAGTCTACAGGTTGGATTTCAGCAGCACCTTTGTCCGTTAACCGAGTGTGAAGGGCATGTACACCCTAGATAATAGATCTTAGTACCTCTGATGATGACACTACAACTCGTTGACATCCATAAAGCGTCAACATCGGAATTAAACAGCGTCACGGTTAACCCCTACGAAAGACCACAATTGAAGTAATCAGGACTCTATGGTACATTCCCAGAGCAGATCAAAATGTAGATTGCAGATACGCATAGCATTAAGTAGTGTCCAAAAGGATCGACTTCAAACGGTGGCGTTGTTGAAGACAAGCAAGTTAGGTGATCCCCTACCTACATCCGACAAGACATTGCGGGTCGAGAGCGCCAC
Source organism: Xanthoconium purpureum (assembly GCA_038090075.1). Taxonomy (NCBI): domain Eukaryota; kingdom Fungi; phylum Basidiomycota; class Agaricomycetes; order Boletales; family Boletaceae; genus Xanthoconium; species Xanthoconium purpureum. The sequence continues at coordinate 9,794 of JBBPMA010000914.1, read as the reverse complement.
GATAGCATCCCTTAACTGAGCAGGAGTCAAGGAGATAGGACCCTGTGGGACGGGTGCAAAGAAGTCGGGAGAAGGAAGGTATTGAGACATCCAGTAAGGGAGTGCTGCACGTGCGATGGCGTAGAAGGAAGCATACGTATCCTCGACCTTGAGGGCCTCGGGAACGATTTGGAAGGGAATGGATGGGTTGAATGTCACAGAAGGATAAATAGAGAGGAGGTAGGCGATCAAACCAGCAACGTGGGGCGATGCCATCGAGGTGCCTGACAATGTGGCAATTGCCGTTGGGGAACCGGTATAGGTGGAAAGAATGTTGAGACCAGGAGCGAAGACATCCACACATTTGCCAAAGTTGGAGAAGACAGCGCGCTCATCACCAAGCGTGGAAGCTCCAACAGTGATTGCGTTCTTAGATGCCGCAGGGGAATATTCGCAAGCATTCTTGTTGTCATTGCCTATAATCACTTAAGTGGGTGAAATGAGTGGGTGTTCAAAATTTGCGTACCGGCTGCAACAGCGAAGTGGAGCCCGGCGTCGACAGACCTGTCGACGACGATATCCAAAGCTGGCGACTTGGAGCCACCGAGACTCATGTTACCGACGGAACCCTTGTGAGCAGTCTTGCCGGTGGCGGCGACCTCAGCGCGGGCAGCTGCAGCTTTGAACTGAGCCTGTTGCGAAGCCCAGGCGACACCTGCAATGACGTCGGACATGGATCCGCTGCCATTGGCACCGAGAACCTTGACGGCGATGAGGTTTGCCTTCTTGGCGACACCATACTTGCGAGATCCAATAGTACCGGCGCAATGCGAACCATGACCGTTTCCATCCTCATCTACATCGTTGACTGGGATAGTTTTCCCCCAGGATGCGCGACCCTCGAATTCTTGGTGGTGAATGTTGATACCGGTATCGACGATGTATACGTCAACGCCCTCGCCACCTTGCGTATCGTATACGTATTGGGTGAAAGTGCCAAAGGTGAGTTTATTCCTATGGCTGATACGAGCGAGACCCTAAGACGCCTGATTAGAGTGGGAATGAGCGGAGGAAAGAGGGGAATACCCAGGGAGCACTCTTCTGGGTGTCGACTGGGATATCGGTAGTGTGGACAACCTGGTCACGCTCTATGAAGTCGACCTCTGGCATGCTACGTATTTGGTCTAGAACACCGTCTGTGAACTGTCCAGCATAACCCTTGATGTGGGTGTCGTAGACATGGCGAAGTCCGGACGCGACCTCGCTACCGAGAAGAGAGTCGGAATCATGAGCTGATTGCAGGAAGTTGAGGTGGTTCTGCATCAGCGAGGGGGATACGCCGTCCTTCAACACGACAATGTACGAGTTGTTGATAGAGCCGTGGACATGATTGACCTCGACGAGGGGGGCGACGCTGAGGTATGGACGGCGCTGTGCGGCATAAGGAGAGGTGGAGAGAGGGGTGGCTAGCGCTGTGGATACCAGCGACGCCGCCAACAGAGCGAGGGTGAAGTGGGACATGACAGTCGGATAGAAAGAGTCGTGCGCTGGCGAGCGCTGACCAGTTTTAACCCGGTCGTGATTGGCTTTGTTTTGTTTTTGTGGCGTCACTGTATCTCCAGTGCGGGGTCGCCCTTTTTGAGAAATCCTTCGGTTATCATCATTTCCTTCTACCTACAAGTACCCTATCTATGTCCTTTGTGTTGGAGCCAGCGTGACCGGGCTCGTTGTCGTGACTCACAGCTATCTACAGCATCCTTCCAAGTTCCGGTCGGCGTTAGTGCTGGCTGCCCATGAGAGCATTCCACGTATGTACATACCTCGATTTGCAATTGGCTCAAATATCAGTGCGCAGCAACGGCATCTTGACCACTATGTAAAGGGGCGTCTTCCCACGTTGGGTCTCATGCCCGAGCTCCCCTTTTGCGACAAGTTAGTGGACCAAGTGAGAATGCCGCGACTTGGTCACATCTTGACCGGGTAGTCTCCCAACGGCGGCTGGTTGGAAGTACACCGAAGCTTCTCCCGTGAATAGGAGAGCAGGCCCGGATCACTGGCTGTGTGGCACGCATTTGCGCGATCAATATGTCGCCGATTTGTTTTTGTGCATACATTTGGTACTGTACAGTACATGCGAATGCAATGAAAAACGCGATGGCTACGGTCAAGAACGGGCAGAAAGAGCTGCATAGAATTTGCGTGATTGGTAAACCTCCGTCGCTGACTACCACATACACGTGCGAACAGCGGAGACGCCCGCTCCGGGACGGACTCAAATTGACAGGGCGTAGCAGCCTGGTGAACCAAGTTGGTGCTGCACCACCACCACCTTCCTTGACTCCCCCAGTCGTGAACTAGACATGAGTGCCAACTCACACCAAATTGACACTTCATTCAATACAATATCTACTGCCACCTCCATCTCCTCATTTCGCGAAATTGTCCGCGCACAAGAGAGGACACCTCTTCTCAACCGAGGTGATGTCGAAGCTGGTCCAGCTCATTATGCCAGGGGTGCGTCTGCAGATGCTGCCTCAACCGTCGGTGAGTCTCTACTGTTGTGGCCCCATCATTCCGAGTCAATTTGTCTTCTCAGTACTCGAAGGGGTAAAGCGGACAAAAATTCGCAACACAAAGTTCGCAAGGAGACTGCGATATTACGTGCCTTCGACAGCATGGATTCCTGACTATTCATTCTCTCTGTAAGCTTTCGTCGTCTTGTCTTTGCGGCATTACTCCTCATTTCCGGCCAGCCTCAGTGGCGATATGATCGCAGGCGTGTCACTCGCTGCTATGCTCATACCCCTGTCGGTCAGTTACGGTGCCGCGCTAGCCAAGGTTGGTCCAACCGCTGGTCTGGTGAGCAACCATGTTTTCACTTGTCCAACCACTCGTTGCTACATTTTTGTCAGTTCGCGGCTTCTATACCTCCCATAGTGTACAGTTTACTTGGAACCTCGAGGCAACTTAATGTTGCAGCGGAAGCTTCTTTATCGTTGCTCGTCGGTCAAGCCGTTACCGAGCAGCGTCACGCCTACCCCGACATCGATCCCGATAAACTTGGTATCGCTGTCGCGACTGTGATAGGTCTTCAAGTATGTTTTCCCATAAACCTCATCAAAACTTTATTTATGCGAACGCCAGGTCGGGCTATTCGCGTTCCTTTTGGGTTTCCTTCGCCTCGGCTTTCTGGATGTTGTCCTCAGTCGTGCCCTACTCCGCGGTTTTGTGACCGCCGTTGCAGTTGTGATCACCGTGTATGTATTGTTTCTTGGCATCGCAGCACACAAATTGACGTTGCGTCTAGAGAGCAACTCGTCCCGATGTTTGGATTGGTTGCGTTGGAGGACCAACTCCGTCCCGAAACGACCCTAGACAAGATCATCTTTCTCATTGAATACGTTTTGACACATTCCCACAAGCTCACAACCCTTATCAGTTTTGGAGTACTGTTCTCCTTGATTTTCCTACGGGCCTTCAAGGAATACTTCAAGAGAACTTGGTGGATTTATCGGCTTCCTGAGGTGCTTCTCGTCCTTGTTGCCTCCACGTGTAAGCTGTGTGAATATTTGTACTTACATCAGCATTTAACGTTCTTTCAGGGATATCTAATGAACTGCATTGGGAGAAAGATGGTGTCGCAATTCTCGGTTCTGTTTCTGTTTCGACTGGCAAACATTTCTTCAAACTTCCTCTGGGCTCACACACATACCCTTTCTTGCGCGACACAACATCCACAGCAATGTGAGTGTCTTTGCTGTTGCATCCGAGGCTGAGCTAATTCTGCACTTCAGTCTAATTACAATCATTGGGTTCCTGGATAGTATCGTCGCTGCGAAGCAGAACGGGGAGCGCTTCGGCTATCATATTAGTCCGAATCGCGAGTTGGTTGCACTGGGTGCGGCCAACCTCGCTGGATCATTCGTTCCAGGAACTCTTCCCGCTTTTGGTTCTATCGTGAGGTTCGTTGCAGTTGATGTCCGTTTCGGTGCTGTGACTCACGAAATTGCAGGTCTCGGATCAATGGCGATATTGGTGCCAGGACACAGCTTGCTTCCCTAATCACCGCAGTGCTTGTCCTTCTAGCGACATTCTTCCTCCTTCCTGCACTTTACTTTTTGCCCAAATGTGTCTTGGCTTCTATGTTCGTCTTCCGAGCGCCACATCATCGTATGATTCATTCTAATCTTGGTCTCCACAGGTTGTGTTTGTTCGTCATGTCCCTCTTTTCTGAGGTTCCGCATGACCTGGTGTATTACTACAAGTGTGTGGTTCTTCATCCCCACGGTTTCACCTAACCTGAGGATTCGACAACAGGATCGGAGCATGGCCGGATTTGGCGATGATGTTCATCACTTTCGCACTCTCTGTCGTTTGGAACGTGGAGATTGGTATCATTGTCAGTTTGATTATATCACTTTTGCTTGTTGTCCGGCGGTCCTCGAAGACACGTATGACGGTGCTTGTGAGTCCTCCGATTTCCAAAGTCTGAAAAGTTGACCTAGCGCTGCCAAAAGGGCCGCATTCCCGGTACGGACCAATGGCGACCTGTGACTGATGTCCCTGAGGCCGAGGACATTCCTGGGACACTGATCGTGCGCATTCGAGAGAGCCTTGATTTTGGTATGCGGAGTAATCATAACAGCATAGCCATCTGTTAACATTGTTTCAGCCAATAGCTCCCAATTAAAAGGTGGCTTGTTATCTAACCGTACTGCGGCAACGACTCACGTATCCAAATAGGACGGTTGCGTAGGTTTGAGCTGTACGGTGCTCACCGTGCGCATCCATCTGAAGAGCCGAGAAGACAACCCCCCAGCGTGTTGGTCTTCCACATGGCAGATGTCGATAGCTGCGACGCAACGTATGTACAGCTTTCCTGATCGTTGCTTTATTCTTGACTAAGTCGAATGTCAAGGGCTGTGCAAATTTTCCACGAGCTATTAGAATCATACAAGGTGAGGATGCGGATATCCATGTCATTTCATTTGACGCTTAGTACTTGGCGATGCTTGTTCAGAACCGAGGTGTCCGCCTGTATATCACCCATCTCCGATCCGGAATCCAAGAGGTGTTTGAGAACGCAGGTATTGTTCGATTGTTGGGTCCCGACGTATTCTACGATACTCTTGGTGATGCTATTGCGCGTATCGAAGCAGGACACGATTGATCACAATCGAGGGTCGATTTGGCTAGGACGACTGTATCATTTTACGACATTCACGACTATGGTTATGTCACCGGTGACTTGTACAGCTTTGTCGAGATGTCGTTCCATTCTACGGGGACTTTCACACGTGGATTTATGTCGCTGAGGTCGTGCAACTGATTCCCAAGTCTCATGTGCACGTTCCCAGACGTGCAATTTATCTTCTTCGGAATCAACCCACTAGCCAATTCAAAGGGAAAGGTCCAGCCGTCGAATCGGAACACGGGAGACCGAAATCGAAGCTGTCTAAGCGCCCCATGCCGTGATTGAAGGTAACTCCGCACGGCCAATGTTGAACCCTATGAATTATCCGATTTTCCTTCAGTAACGCCTTTTGGCCATGACGCTATAAAAAATATTCAACTGGAGGTTCCTCGGTACGTCCCTCCTCCCAACCATGCGCTCTTTTCTCCTCCCATTCGTTTTGTTGTCTCTCGGACTCGCTGCTAACTCAGATCCCATTCTTTCCCGTTGGACTCTCCATGAACGGCGCTCACACATCCCGTCAGGATGGACGCTAGCCCGCAAACACGACGCGTCCGCCGTCGTTCCCCTCCGTTTCGCGCTTGCGCAGTCCAATCTCGAAGACCTCGAAGAATACCTCTACGACGTGTCTCATCCCAGCTCTCCCAACTACGGCAAGCACTGGTCTGCTGGTAAAGTCGCTACGACGTTTGCTCCAAGTCGCCAGTCGGTCGACGCGGTTCGAAACTGGCTCGTCGAGAGTGGTATCGAATCCCACCGTATCAAGCTCTCCGCGTCTGGGGGTTGGCTCGAACTCAAAGCGACGGTCCAGGAAGCGGAGGACCTCTTGCACACGAGCTATAATGTGTACGGACATGAAACCGGCGTGGAACACGTCGGTGGGTGACGATATGTTACGTTCTTACGAGAATACTTTGTAATCGATCTTGGATTCTTCCGTTCAGCGTGCGAAAGTTACCATCTGCCCGAAGACTTGGTGCCGCACATCGACTTTGTGACCCCCACGGTCCACTTTGATGCGAAATTGTCCAAGCGTTCTGGTAATGGCCAGCCCCTCAGGACTGTTGGGCAACCAGGCAGTGGTAATGGTCCGAAGACGAACGGAGAACTAGTAGTGGACTGGACGGGCGTGGGCCAGCTCTTTGATTGCGATAAACACATCACTCCCTTGTGTCTCCGCACGTTGTATGGACTCTTTTATTCGCCCACCGCTGCCGAGAAGAATAGCTATGGCATTGGTAAGTACGGTAGTGTCGTCGAACCAACGCTGGCTGAAGTCGCGCGTAGTCGAGTATACACCGCAATCGTACCGTCAGGACGACCTCAATTTGTTCGCTAAGAAGTTTTCTCCGAATCTTTATGGTGTCAGCCCTGTCATGAAATCCATTGATGGAGGTATGGATACCGGTCCTAACCACATGAGGTCACTTACGCTTCACCAGGTGTATTGAGCTCAAATGAAACCTTCACTACCAATGGGGAGTCCGATCTTGATCTTCAGTTCGCTATGAGCCTTGTTACCGCGGAACAAGAAGTCACCTTGTACCAAGTCGGTGACCTGGTCGAAAGTCAGAACTTCAACCGTTCAACGTTCTTGTTGTCTGACCCAAATTTGGCTCCTGCAGATGGATCGTTCAACAACTTCCTTGATGCACTTGATGGTGCATACTGCACTTTCGAGGGTGGCGACGACCCGACTCAAGATGGCATCTACCCTGATCCCATGACTGGGGGATTCAAAGGTCGGAGATGCCTGGTCTGTGACTTCTCAAATTGACATCGTCTACGACCAGGTAAAGAAGATTGTGGTACCGTCAAACCTGCCAACGTGATCTCCACCTCCTACGGATACAACGAGGTTGACCTGACAGTTTTCTACGCGCAACGCCAGTGTGATGAATATGGCAAGCTTGGTCTCATGGGTGTTACCTTTATCTTTAGTTCTGGCGACGATGGCGTCGCCGGCAACAGTAAAAATTGTCTGAATCCAGATGGTACTATCCTTCTTACTCTGCGGAGTGACAAGTCCTGATTGAAGTATTCTGTGCAGGTTCTCAATCTAAGACTGGCAAAATTTTCAACCCTAGTTTCCCTGCTACTTGCCCCTACGTTACTGCAGTCGGCGCCACGCAAGTCAGCCCTGGAAAGACCGTCTTGGACCCTGAGAGCGCATGTGAACAAGTCATCCATTCTGGCGGTGGATTCAGCAACTACTTTGCGATGCCTGATTACCAGAAGGACGCTGTCAGCGGGTACCTGAAGAATAGTCGTCCTTCGTACCCCAGCAATATCTGGAACTCCACCGGGAAGGTAGGCTGGATCCTTTGTCCATTTGACTCCCTGATAATTGATATTGGAGTGTCTAGTCCCGTGGATACCCTGATATCTCTGCAAACGGTGCCAACTACGTAGTTGCCGTCAGTGAAATTCTTTCGTTCGTCATGGCCCTGCATGGTAACCTGTAAAATGTTAGGTCGATGGCAACTTCACCCTTGTGTATGGCACTTCTGCTGCCGCACCAGTCGTAGGAGCTATCCTTACGATGATTAACGATGCACGCATTGCGCTAGAAAAGAGCACCATCGGTTTCATTAACCCTCTTGTAGGTCTTTCCTTTTGTAAACGCACGTGGACTCTGTTGACATTTGATTAACAGATCTACGCTTCTAATTTCACTGATGGGTTCAACGATATCACCAACGGTACTAACCCTGGTTGTGGCACGCTCGGTTACAATACGAGCGTGGGTTGGGACCCTGTGACGGGTCTTGGAACGCCTAGCTTCCCAAGACTTCTTGCCAAGTGGCTAGCTATGCCTTGAGCTGCGCGTCGCGCGCCGGGACGACCAGCCTATGCCATGTCTACTCGTCGGGACCGTCATGAAGAGACGCTCGCCCAGTTGCTACGGACTTGATTTTGTTGAGAGCAACACAGACAGAAAATCATAGGGCTTACTGTTCAGGACATTGCACTCCATCCTTGCGGACTCATTCTATTTTATCACTGACCCCTTTCATTCGTTCGCACTCTTTATGGTTAGTAGGGTAATATTTGAATTTTATCAATGGGTTACGACTGTATTGTCATGAACATGAACACTTCGACAAGTATTTGCGGTTAAGTAAGTATTTGTATTCGGTGGGAATGATTGGTGAAAATTGAAGTCCTATTTGTTACACAAGTTCTTTCCTCTGCGTTTCTTGTTTGCCTGGCGGTGCACTGCCCTTTAGTTCAACTATGATTTAATCAAATGAATTCCCCGAAACTTCAACAACAGATAAGACGCGTCGTCCACCAACTTGGTTCCAACAGCGCTGGGAGTTACATATCCCACTTTGGAATCGGGAGTCGAGGAGGGAGCCTTGTTCGCCAAGGTGCTTCCTTGGGTTTGGGAGCAGGCGTCGGCGAAGACTGTGGCGGCTTCGCTGCATCGTGCCCCTTCCGCGCGTCTTGTCCCTGTCGGACACCATTCTTCTGTTCACGTGTCTCTTGTGGCAGGCCGAGTGCCTGACTGGCGGGCGAGCCTGGTGGCGACAGCCGAATTGAGGGGGAAGGGGGTACCAGTTCGTCAAAGAGTTTCTCGAGGCTCGAACCACCGTTCTTGACTGGCTTGTTTTCCTGGGTCCGAGGGGTCATGGGAGTGGCGGGAAGGGGGGATAAAAGTGGCTGATGTTGGAGCCAGGTCTTGCTCTGAGAAGGAATCCAAAGTTGTCGTAAGCGAACGGCAGCTACATGGTCAGAGCACTCACTTTTACCAAGGGTCTGGGGCTGCCTGGCCAACGATCATCGGGATCCAAGCCCCCACTATGAGGTAGTGGGTCTGGTATGTAGGCGTAGCTCGATCGGCGTTTGGGCATTGGTGGACGCCGCACTTTGAGGCGGAGGCGGGGCTGAGGATTTCTCGGCTCCAAGGGACTGAGATGTGTAGGAGCGGGCAAGGGGGGAACTATGATTTCACTAAGCGAGATGTCCCCGTAGGCGCTGATGGTGTATTCGTCCTCGGCCTCTCCAGCTTGTGATACCGCTGAGGTTGTATCACAGTGGTGATCGGTGGTTGGCTGGAGGCGTATAGATGGGGTATGGGTATGTGCTATTGGTGCTGAAAGTAAGAGTTCCAACGCGTGGGTCGGCGCGGATGACCGCCGCGGTTGCGTGTTTGAGAGCCCGGTCGTCTTCTTTGGAGCCGGAGTGTCCTGTCGAACATTGACTTATCAGCGTCAGAGAAGCAGACAGGGGTGGCAATAACTTACGGGGAGAGCCTGGGTCAGGGGAGATAATACTGTTCCGGTGGGCATGATCGATGGCGGAAGGTTGAAAGGGTGAATGTTCGACCAATCCGTCCTCCCAGGCTCTTATACCTGCAGTGTTATTGTGGAACTGTTGTGGGCATTGTCCACAGTGCGGGACAAGTCCACCTGGGTCCACCGCCACTTTTGAAGACCGAAGTGGACTCGGCTAGGCATGGCGGTTTTACCAGCTTTTTTGGGTATGCTTTGTCGGTGCATGCGTGCACTGACATTGACATGAAGGCACTGTGTGCCCTGCAAGTCAGACCTTCACGTATATGAAGTTGTCAAAGCGTAGTCTGAGACGGCCACGGGGGCTAATCAGTCAAATAATC
>JBBPMA010000913.1:0-15356 GCA_038090075.1 Xanthoconium purpureum | reverse complement strand
TTGCTAGGAATCCTCTGCGACTGCTTGAAGTCCGTCGTAGTTTGCCACAAACAATAATATCGGCGCCTCCACGATGCTCAGTCAGCTTCAAGACTCAGCTCAGTGGTGTCAAATCCACTTTATCAAGCAGTATCTACATTCGTAAAGATTCTATGAACTTCGTCATCATAGACACATTACCTTGACCCACGTGCAATCGACAGCGGCCTTTTCAATGATCACACACTGGTGACTGTCTCCGTCAAGTACACCTCATCAACGACAACTTTGCAGTGACAGTGCTCCCAGGTTGAATTCTGTCTCTTCACTATCACGGTTTTCACAGCTTGCGACTTGTTCTCCCTCAAGACTTTGCTTGCTTCGTTGATCTGGGAAGCTGCAAATTCGCCAAGCGACACTTCCGGCGGGGGAATGCGGCATACAGAAATCTGGATGGTCTCAAGGAACGGAAAGCTAGCCAATAGCGCCATGTCAAACTACGCAGAACTTGTCAGTATGTACAGTGGACACGCTGGACACCGAAAGGACTTACATGCGTCGACACACTGACATACTTCAAATTGGGAATCAATTTAACCAATGCTATGGACGAATTTAGTCATGCCCGCACTGTATTATATGTGAGAACAATGGAGCGTACGCGTAAGGGGTGCATTGACGCAAGCGCCTCTCAGAATGCACACTTTTCGACAGTTGCCCTCGATGAGGGATTTGATGATCCGACGGTCATCTCCTTCCGTTAGTGTCACTTCCTCGAGGTTAGGACAGCTTCTGATGATCCCATGCGCAGTACAAGGTAGTGAAATTCTCCGCACGGAGGGGAATCGTTTGCCTTGAAACATATCTTTGATAGCTGTTGCCATGTCGTCGGGAGTGCGTATGACTACCAAGGGAGGGAATGAGCTAGTACGTCGGGGAGGAAACATTACCATACCTTGAATGGTGGTGAGGTTGGGTAATGTGGTGAAACAATCTGCTAATGCTGCGATGATCTCACGAGAATTATAGCGCGTCAGAGCGAAAGTCACCGTCCTAAATAATGGTCAGACGTCAAGAATCACTCGTCTTTGCCATATACGAACCGAACCAAGGGTACCAGGTGCGGGCATGTATTCAGAACGCGTATGCCAGTCTTGGTAGCCTCGCCAAGCACTGCGTAGTACGTCCAATGGTGCTTCGGAATGTTGGCCGTACAGAACTCGATGCTTCGCCATGCCATTTCGAGGCAACGAGAGCGCAACAGTCGAGATGTCTGCGACAACACGCGAAGGGTAGAAATGCGGACGAGCTCAGTAGAGGGAATCACGGGTGGATTTAAGATTCGTCCAAACAAGACATGATAATTACTGAGAGCGGGAAGGTGGGACAAGATTTCGTGCAAGACGTCGTCTGGGATGCAATCCAAGCTGGGTTCAGTTTGGAACGGGATGAAAAGCTGCGGCGGGGTCGACACGCTGCCAACCGGGTCGGCACCCTCAGAGGTCGCCTTCGAAGTCGCGGTCGTTTTTGTGCGTTTGAACGGAGGTGCCATTCTCACTCTTGCTGCTAACGCGTCGAATGGCCGCTCTTGAATGACAAATAGACGCCCACAGAAAACAGGGTGGACCACGTACTTATTAGTTATAAGGGAGTCGATTGCATGTCAGCCACGCCAGGGCCAACACGGACCAATAAGTTGATCGGAGTAAACGAAAAGTTTTTGCTATCACGCCTACTGTCCGTGCGTTTTGAATCTTTTGAGACCAAGTGTAGTGAGCGCGAAGAGCGTCCAGCGTCCAGGACGATCAGAATCAGGCAGTCGCGGATTGAGAATGGAGCTGGTAGCCGTTCTGGTATGAGAATCGGAGATTGATGATGAGTACGTCATATTCATGCATCATCGCCGCCGACTCGCATGGCGGAATGTACTCGCCCCCTGGATGTTGTGAACAGCCCGGGAAAGGCTGGTAGCAAACGGGGCCCGATCGGTTGGTGGCCGGTACCTCCGTCCGACTTGGATTGGGTCCAGGTACGGCATTACCCAATCATGTGCATGTACACTATGATGGGGGTGAGAAGGAACTCGAAGGTACTTTGATTATGTATTGCCTACATACATGTCACGACATAAGTGCTACGACTCAATTGGGAAACAACAATTAAAATACGACACAAGGGACACACTGAGAGCAGGTTTGAGGGTAGTGGGAGAGACGTACTGACGCTCAGGAGAGTCGAACTGCTCAATCAAGCGGCCATAAATATCGACAGACATCGATAGCGGAAGTCAGTGGTCACACTCTGATAACTTCCTTTGCCGTGTACGCTTCATTAACACCGAATCCGAACGGGCAGTACTCCGGGACGTTGTTCCATTTCATCACTATCACCGTCTTGACTCCTTGCAACCTGTTTTCCTTCAAAATTTGGCTTGCTTTCTTGATGTCAGACGCTGCGAGTTCACATAGTGGCATGTCTCGCTCACGCTTGGTCTCGCAGCGGACAGCAATCTCGATAGTGTCCAGGAGGGGAAAGCCGGCCAACGGTGTCAAGTCCGACTACGTGGGGCTTGTCGGTAGAAAGCACACAAGATACCAAAGAGGGCTCACATTCATTGCCACGGTGACATACTTTAAGTTGGGAAGCGTCTTGACCAAACCTGTCAACGATCCGATCACTTAGACTGCACCACATAACGCGACGGCGGCGGAGCGTACGTGCGAGGGGTGCAGAAATTCCTTTTAGTATGCGCACTCGGTGACATTTTCCCCTGACGAGGGATCTGACAATCGTACTTCCATTTCCTTTTGTACATACGACTTCCTCGACGTTGGGACAGCTTTTGACGATTTCATGGGCGGTGCAAGACAGGAAGATTCTCCGCACGGAGGGAAATCGTCTACCTTCAAATCCGTTTTTGATCGGGGTCGTCATTTCGCAATGTGTACGTATGACTACCGGAGGAAAGTATTGGGCTAGTGTGCCAGAGAGGAAGGATAGCCGTACGTACTTTGAATGGTGGTGAGGTTGGGTAGCGTGGCGAGACAGGCTGCGAATGCCGGGACGATCTCATCGATCTGGTAGCGCGTCCAAACGACGGACGCCGTCCTATACGATAAATGATGGTCAGCCTTCAATAATCCCCCGTATCTGCCAAGTACGAACTGAACAAAAGGCAACAAGTGTGGACACGCTTTCAAGACGCGTATGCCAGTCTTGGTCGCTTCACCAATCGCTCTGTAGAACGTAGTATTGTGCTTCGGAAGACTGGCTCCACAGAATTCAAGACTTCGCCAGGCCATTGCGAGGCAACGTGACCGCAAAAGACGAGATGTTTGCGATAACGCGCGAAGGGTGGGAGTGCGGACGAGCTCGGTCGAGGGAATCACGGGTGGTTCCATAAGATATCCGAATAACACATGTCGATCACTGAGAGCGGGTAAGTGTGACAGGATTTCGCGTAACACATCGTCTGGGATGCGCTCCAAAGTAGTTCCAGTTTGAAAGGGAATGAAAAGCTGAGGTTGGGCTATCAAGCTGGCCGAGCTGGTGTTGGGGGTCACTAGCACTGTCGACATCGCAGTCGTTTTTGCGCGTTTTTGCGCGTGTGCCATTCTCACTTGTGCCACTGACGCGTCGGAGGGGTATTGTTGAAGGCTAAAGAGAGTTCACAGCAAGTGGGGCGGACTCTTGTGGAACCTTTACTTATCTACATGATGCTCAGGCTGTGCACCGTGCACGTTTGCCGTGCACATGACGTCGGCTCCGTTATGGTCATGAGTCAATGTATCAAAGCACCAATTCGGAGTCAGAGCAGCTTTTGATCGTACCTGAAACTTAAAGTCTTGACTTGTGCATCTCCAGTGTGATCGTCTTGGTCTTTCCTTTCTTCCACGAGTTACGCGGTCAAAAGCCCGTGTAACTAACGTTGTTCGAGTACGTACCTGACCACTGACCGGGACCAGTGACTGAGATCAGTTTTCATTCAAGCCACTCACCGCAGTGGCACTGTGGCAGTTGGCGAGTCGTTCGACCGTGATCCTGGAAGAACTGGTTAGAAAACAATGACTCTCATCGGCAGGATTCCCAAGTTCAGCAAGAGGTGGCATGAAAGATGCTGTCCCGGAGACTTGGGCGCGCTGAGTCACGCCTATATGCCGAAGCAGACACACGCACAAACTCGCAACATGAGTTCAAGCCTCCCAACCGGGACATGTTCCACTGGCGGAATCAGACCGCGTCCAATGAGCGGTAACGGGTCCAACGACGGACGAGGTCATCTCCGCAAGCGATTTCCTTTCTTTCGTTTTCTTCTCTCTTTGCTTTTCTCATTCGCTCTGAACTCAACAAGGACATCCCTCAGTGGCCCAGTCCAAATCCGTTTGACGGATGGCATGCATGGTTGTTGCTTGGACTCTCCAACCGCCAGATAGGTTGAGATAGCAATGCTGCAAACAATTCAATTCGATACAGCATCGCTATCTCTACGACATGCCCGCCCTCGTGGATTCCGAAACCCTTCCCGTAGCTTGCCCATCTGGCTCTCAAAGAGCACGATCCTTAATTTTGTCCCTTGTCTCTGGTTCTTCGTATGCCCAAACTACCGTGTGCGTACGGGTAGGTATACTAGATACGTATATACGCGCAAGACGCACTAGAGCCGTGGCGAAGCGCCAAAAGCATACCGATATAAACGGTTGGATGTTGTCCATCACACATCAGGTTCCTGTGTTGATGCGTCGCGTGTTAGATAAAGTCGTTCAAGTCTAATTTTGTTCCTCCCCAAACCACTACGAGCCCTAGATCGCACGACATCCACGTCCACGCGTAGCAGTCAAGACGAGGGCACCCCACGCATCTCAGACTTGGATTTGGAGCCTTGCGCTTGGGCTACTTCCACGCGTCATGATCCCGTCGTTAGCCAGGCCCAGGCCCATTTTCAAACCCCAAATCATTGGATTGCATCACATCAACGTCGGATCCAGACTCTCCTAGTTCGTGAAACAATAAACCCGGTCGCGACGTCGGTCCAACGGTCACCACGTCACACCCTATTCTTATGTACTTCCACGGACATCATACAGGTACATCACGAGACGTCCAGGCAATCCAGCCCATCACACAATGCATCACACGTTTCACATCGCCTCCAGAATGACCCTAGTTCTGCCGTATTTCCGCACTACGACATCGCGAACACTGCGAACATTGGGTGCGGACCACGCCAAAAGGAGACGTAAAAAGCATACATATCATGGATAGACCTTTCCTTCACGTTAACGATCGTACAAAATAACAAGGGGTTGGATCCTGCGACTCGTACTTCCATTCCACATGCTTTTTTTCGTCTTTCCTCAATAGATGCGAGCAATGAGCATAAATCTGTTGAAAAAGAAAAAAGAAATAGAGAGAAAGAAAAATTGGATGATGTGGATGATGTAAATGAAGCAAAAAAAGGAACAAGCAATGTGCAGAAAAAAATGAGTTGGGCGACTCAACTACAATTGGCTACAAGCATACAGAGCAGAGGAAAGATAGAAAACATAGCGTTCAAACATACACATCATACATCACGTTTGAAATCTGAAGTTAATGCATGATTAATAAGGCGAACAGAATAGTGTAAAAAGAGAGCCCGAGGTATGGAGATTCAGTCCAGTCTTTTTGGGTAGGTCAAGGGTGGGAACACACACCTCACAGCAGATAGCGCAGTCAGTAAGAATGCAGGGGGCGGCCACACCGTCGCTATTCATACTCGGAGGTGACAGCATCGGACAATGCAGATCGGACGTATTCGCGAGCGGGATTGGCCGTCTTGCGCTTCGCAAGCGGACGAGAAGTCTCGTTCCTGCGAAACACCATCTGCGCCACAAGTTGTGACATGTTGCCAATGACGCCTCGACGACGTGTATGGTTTTGTGAGTCGCACTCGGGGCTCTGCTCCTGAGGAGACGTTGCGACACTATCGCCCAACTTGAGCCGAATAAGCGTGCCCACTTCTTTACTCCGCTCTCGTTCTCGTTTGCGTGTTTTCCGAGCTTCGGTCCGTGTGAACAGGTCAACATCTTCTGTGAGTGCTTCCAGCCGCCTGGCGGCACGCTCAGCAGCGACGGACCTCTTCCGCAGGTCGAATAACTTGGCTAACTCGGGATCCGTGATTTCCTCTGGCGAGAGGCACAAATCGAAATCCTCGGGAGATGGAGAACGCGGTAATGGTACATCTCGTGGATCGTCGATAAAAAGGAGAGGTTGACTGGGTGTGTAGGGTATTGTGCGCACTGCGGCGATCCTGGGTATTAGATCATCATCCGTGTCCGCTCCCGGGAGCGACAACAATTGTTGACCAGGCAACGCAAGCACAGAATCACAGGTCGAGTCATCCATCTCGATATCGGAATCGGGTAGACCCGAACAGGACCTTCGAGAGGGAGAGGAGGGAACGATCTTGGGGCAGCCATCATCCTCGAGATCGGGGAGATCTAGTCCTGATATTAGGGGTGAACTGGGTGGAGGGAGTTCATCATACTCGGTCAACGATGTCGATGAGGAACTGGAGGTAGACGACGATGGCGGTTCAGGATCCGAATCAGGGGTAAGGCTCGAAGCTAAAGGTATGCTTATCGGAGCCAACAGAGGATAGGGTGCATCGACCTCGAGCAATGAATATGGTTTATGGGGTGACGTGGGTGAAGGGTGGCAGTATTCCAGTGCAAGTGGCGCGCTGGCGTCACAGGGAGAAAAGAGTGCGTTGAAGGGCTCCGACTCTGAAAAATCGTGCGAGGACGCTAATGAGAGCGCCTGGGTGCATGGGGAGTCCCAGCTCGGGGAGAGGGGAGAGAGAGGCAGATCTGGCTGGACAGGCTGTGGCGACGACGACCCTAACGAAGAGGGATAAGGCTCATCGGTGTCGTATTCCTCCTCAGTCTCCTCGAGCTCTTGATCGTCCAAGGGCATGTCAAAGTCAAAATCGGGCAAATTAAGCGTCGGATGGGGCATCGTCGGTGGCGGGGTGAGTGGCTTCTGAGAAGCCAGGTCCTCCCGACGCATGACCGGTGGCGAGTCGAGGACGCCGGCAAGATGGGTAGAATACAGGGGCACAGATTCTCCGGCCTGTTCTGGCAGAGGGATGGTGGATTTTGATGGAGAAGAGCTCGAGGGTGGAGACGGGTATACTTTGAGAGAATCGGGGTACAGCAACTGCGTCGGCGCACCGTGGGGAGCGTAGTTGCGGGTCAAGTTGATATGAGGATAACCTGGCTCGGGAAAGGATGCGATAAAGAGAGGATCAAAAGAATCGCCAGCCGTGTGCCACGAGCGAGAGGGCGGGGCCCGACTCAACAACGGGGGTCGCAACGCAGGTAACCAGGCGCGGTCGCGAGCGTGGTGCGAGGACGACGGGAAGAGGGTATCTGCAGAAAAAGACTCCATGGTATACGATTGTTCCACCGATATTCAAGACCTGGAAAAAGAGCGGGTTGATCTGAGGAAGAGCGCATATTTTGAGGACAAAAAAAGCCGCACAGTAATCGAGCATCAAGTTAGGGCATACACATCGCTCTGATAGAGAGAAGAAAGCGGGGAGGAAGAAGAAAGGAGGAGGAGGATGTAGCCGCGACGTTTTGGCCTCGTGTTCAAGTTCAGCGTGGCTGAGAAAACGTGGACCGTCGTATTCCCATTTACTACACTATGGTAATACAACTCGCCGCGTTCTCCTCGACGCCTGGTGCATCAGCGTCTCTTCCCCCTCCGTCACATGAGGCTGTAGCTCATGTTCTGTCATTCCACGCTGGCTCAGCGCGTACGCCCTACACGCATCCGTACTCGCCTGCAGCTCCGGGTCATCGTGCCGCAGCGCAACCACCCTGAAACCAGGAAGATTCACCTCCACTATCTCCTTCACCTTGGGCAGCAGAGCTGGATCAGGCGAGTACGTCCCAGAGTTATTATCGATCACCACTTCCCACTCCACCTCCTTGTCCTCAATCGCATCCGAAAAACGTGCCCATCCCCCAACCGGCCGCGGATGGAATTCACCGCTGTACCGCACCGCTTTCGCACAATTGCTATGCAACGCGTGTTTGGACGCAAAATCGACAAAGAACGCCGCTCCCGTTTCGGAAAATCGGAGTGAATCGTCGTCTGTGGAAATGATGTACGTGTATACGGCAGGCTTGATGCGATGTCCGTACAACGCCGTCCCATCAACTGATGAGCGACGCACGCCCCCGCGAAAGAGGGTAAACACATCCTCGCTTGACTTGACGACTCCAAATTCATTCGACACCGATCTCGCGTAGAGCAACCGATGCCCAGCTTGGATTCCCGAGCGAAGCGCGATGGATGTGGGACCCTGAAAGATAGCCTGTGCAGCCCTGTAATGGCGGTTCCAATGCTGCACTTGATCTCCAAAAATTCGCTGGACACCCTTGATATACACCTTCCATGTCGAGTATAGGCGGGTATCCCTGAGGTGCGTCAACGCACCCACCGTGGGTGAGCTGTGGCGCGAGTAATGGACGGGCCCATCAAACATGTATGGAAGCAATGCCGGGTTATTGCGAGATGGAAAAGAATCAATCTTAAAAGTTCATATCATCAGTCTGCCAGAAGAAGCCTTCAAAAATTTGTCTCGATTACCTTGAGCCAAAACGTTCCTCTGTTGTGCAAATGCATGGAAGATTGAATCTCTGCTTCCTTGGCTCCGGGGTATATCGTCGTCTCAAACTTTCCAATGCACCGGTCTACGAGAGATTTGTGATGTTTATCCCGTATGACGACAGACAACGTGGCCGTCGTCGGCACGTTCCTGACTTGCCACACTTCATTCCACACGGGCGTCAACGTTTCGGATTTCACTGACGATCTGTATCAGAACAGCCATTAGATTCAGCACTCTTTTTCGAAAACGAAAAGATACGTGCATGTAGGATAACCTGTGGTCCAGGCTCGCATGGAAGAACGGGTCTGTGGTCCCAATGACCTCCATTCTGGGGAGTTGCGACGCGCCGATGAACTGTCATGACCTCAGATCGAGCTTCGAAAAGTGAAATGCTACTGCGCAACCCACCTGGATGGTCACATCGACGTACTTGGTCTCCACATCGAACTGCTGTTCGGTAGCTTGAATGGCGCCGTCCACCTTGACCGCCACCGCACCTTGAGCGCGAGAGTGGAGCTGGTCGGCGAAGTTGGCCATACTTTGAATCGGATTCGGTGTGGCTTGAATGTACGTCGAATTAATAGCCCTGTCACATGCTGAGGGTTGGGTCACCGCTTCCACTAGGGCCCTTGGCAGCGCCGTCAACAGTGACAGCAAGGGCACTGAGTTGCTTAGATAAGCAGCTCGGGCAGTGTCTGGAAGAAACACGCACCAAAGGCGTGTTTAATGATGAAACCGTCACCCATTCGAATCATAGTGCGTTCGAAGTCTTCTCCGCGTACTGGTATATGTTGCGCCCTTTCAGCAGGATTCACATTACTGTAGCCCCAAATGTTGACCTCAAGCAGTTGGTTTTACGCCAGTGTCCAAATATTAACAATCGAAGGCTCGGGCCGGAGTATCCCCGACTAGGCTGTGAGTTCTTCCTCTGGTATGTATATCGTCGTGCCTGGCGGTGGTCCCTGAGGTTGAGCTTCGGGAACTGCAGTTTCACTTATTATAGAGTGACTTGAGGGTTTTCGCATCTGGACGCTTCTCCTGCATCCTCCGGCCAAGGAGAACCATACCGTGAGTATGTTTTACGATGGTGGAAGGAATCTGACACCCTGAGGCATATTTTCCCGGTCTTCTCGGAGAGTCGGACGAATGCACTATGCGAGTCGTGGGAACGTCAACGTCGTCAACCCGGCCATTGAACGCAACCGGACGCTTGTCTGGCCATGCCTTACCTATGCAGTGTTGACATTCGATTCATAAGTATTGTCGCCCAAATACGAAGGTCACCCATGACCTGGTACTTAGACACCTGAGACTGCCGATACAAGCGAGCGTGGGGTCTGCCAGCTCCCAAGGCCTCGTGCTCCGCTTTATCGGCGCGCTCAGAACTAGGGCGTGTGGTCAGTGGCGGTTCTCTCCTTGATGATCGGCCCGTGCTGTCACCAGCTAGTGTCAGAGATGTCCGGAATACGACTTACGGTGATGAGTCGGTGATGAAGACGGCACACCGTGGCGCGGCGGTCCCTCGTCATCGTTCAAGACGTGCTCTTATAACAACCGTTCAGGTGGAGGAAAGGTAATGGCAGATTACTCGGTAGGTCAACAGGTATATAGCTCTACCTCGTCAAAAAGTTAAAATGCTCCCCGGTGGATTGGTTGCTGGTTGGCATCTAGGAACATCACCTCCATGGTCTGTTGAACTCTCTGCCGTGACGATCTTCATCTGATGAGTTCATGATAACCTGATTCAGCTGAGATTATGAAACCCACCTAACGTGCAGAAGAGAAAGACTTTGCCGCTCCATGTTGTTTGTCGCCGTTGGTACGATCGGACATCCGCGAACTTGGACTTGTGATCAAGTCCATATTGACGGCATTGTGCGTCGTCTTCTCGCTCCGAACGTACGCCCTCAAGTTCAAGTTGGCAAGAAGGGTATTGCAGTGGAGTGAGCAAAGTGGGATGGAGAACACGGTGTAGACTGCGTCTGTCAACACGGTATGCAGCTAGAACGGTCGCGTCAAGAATATGAAGAAAGATGCACACAGCGAAAAGCGGCAGGTACCAAAATGATAGTCAAAAGAGCGAACGTGGCCGTCCAGGCACCTGTGTTGACCGCAAATATAATGAGACGCTGCAAAATGTATGCGGTACTTGTGGGACAACATTCATGGTTAGCCGCGTTCCAGAGTCGGCGATTATGACAAAAGCGGGGCTCACCTTGCGAAGCTACTGGAGACCCGCGAGCGAGCGAGTAAGAAAATCATGGCAATAGCAATCAAGACATCCGCTCCAGCAGTAACGGAAAGACAGATGGTGCCTGCAGTCTGTGCGTCAGATGTTGAGGTCAGTGTTCGGATGTGAACTCGCAATATATCCCTACCACCAATACGAAATCTTCAACCTGAATGTTGGGAACGGTCAGGCTAGAAACCAGTAGACATAAGTAAACTGTAATTCTGGAAACGGAAGCGGACGAACACGGTCAGATTACCCAGCGCTTTTGTGACATATGCTGGGATTGTGGTCATCAATATCGACTAATGTGCATGCGACAAGCGATAGCATACTGAGAATAGATACTGATTAAAAACAAACAGTTAGTCTCACACTTCCTTCCAATGTTATAAAATCTTACCAAGCTGGACGAGTCCGAGGACAACCTGGATTAAGGATGAAGCTAGAGTGTAACTGCGGAGTGCACGCTCCTTACCCATATGAGTGGCGCAGCAATGTTCTTCCCGCTAACTGAGCGGCCGTCAGCAAGTAGGTCAAGGCGCGGAGATGTCGAGACACACAAACGTAGATCCGACAGACCAAAAAGCCTTGTGTCGGCAATGCAACCAAAATCTAGAGAGGTGAGCACCTTTTCCGGCCACGAAAACAGACGAGTACCGTCAAGAGATATTGTATCTGTAGTTTCAAGTCGTTAATAGACCTTTCTCAACGTGAAAAACGAGACCCACGATGAATTCGCTAGGGAGGGACTCGACACGTGAAAGATGTGTGGTATTTCGAAAGAATGACTCACGGAGTCGCAGTCGGGGATGAAGATGGGCCCTCCAGGCGAATTATAATAGCCTTGTAAACTATATAAGCAGGATATAAAAGGGATGTTCAGAGCTGCATATTGACAATAAACGAACCACCAGAGATACTCAGGGCTTCCTGAATTGTATTGAGTACCCTACGATAAAGTGTGAGGCACGTCGAACCGGGAAAAGGGGTGCTGTACCAGAGAATTGCTACCTGGAGGACGATACATCATCGTTTTAGAATCGTCCGTAAGTTGACTTACAAATGTCTTGATGTGTAAAGGATCGTTCTGATAGCTGGAGCAAAAACATAGTAAGTTGACAGAAGAGCGCAAGAAACATGGGTCTGACTGGACAAAGTAGAAGAATCTGTCCAAGTAATGAAAGTGCGTCCACCTCTGTCGTATGCAGGTACTCACATTTGCATGCACGTGGTACCGTAAAATGCAGTCGCCATGACAGTAGCGAGGTACAACGAACCGTACACCGATGCGTCTGACGAGACAAGGTTGGTTGACATGACTCGAATCTGCTGCAGTTAGCAAGAAAGGGGGACGACATCCAAACCGGAGCAAGTATATATCAGTATGCGCCCCACAGGCGAATGGAGTTATCTTGAATTGGCTATACCTGCACAGCACTTTCACTCAGGCTATACCAATCCTGTGCAGTTCTGCGGACATGCTGCGGCAAGAGGCACTCACCAATAAGTCAAATGGAATTCATATCTTGGAATCAACCACAGGTATCGGCCCTTCTAAGATCGGATATTTGCGTTCCGAACCTCGCCAGGTACCAGGCTCCACGATAGTTATGCATTCAATGACCTAAATGCGTGCCATGCTTCCAGCGAGAGGGCGGCCATACGTGAGAGAATGTTTCACAGCATCGAGCTTGGAGCTTGGAGTATCTGTATCCCGTTCTATCTTCGACAACACTACGGCGGTGATGTTTTTTACTTTATGGGCAGGCACAGCCGCATATATACACGGCGCAAGCATGCGGATGCGCCCTATCCGATTATGTCAAGTAATCGGATACCAGTGTCTCCCCGTAACTAGTATGTAGTAAGCCGGGTTTTAATGAGTCTCCAACTATTTCAATACTTACATCGAATGGGTCCCCTCGTGACGACTACTTGTCCGATCACCGCGGTCGGGTCTGTGCTTATCAAGAGATCAAAGGGGGGGGAAAGCGCGCCTTACCGCACTCGAATGGCTTGGTGGACGCAGCAGTTTACCGACAAGCCCCAACGGGCTTTCTCGGTACGCAACTTCTCGTCGATTCGTTTGTTGACGTTCGGAATTGGGGATTTTGCCACGGGAGGCGGCGACTGGACCCGTCTCCAACTGTGTCGACATTCGACTTTTGCGTTTGGTTGGCTGAAAAGGCAAGTCATCCAGGGCCTCGCACAGTCACTCAAATTACCGGAGTGACTCACGTCAACGCTGCGAAAAGCGAGTTGGGGTTACCGGCTCCAACTGTTCATTCCTTCGGGATCATGGGGAAAAATGTTTTGCGAGCCATGTGAGTTGCGAGCGTTCAGGCGCATTTTGCCTGTGCGTTGGTTATGTATCGCTCATAAGTAAGTTCCTAGCTTGACTCAGAGTGGAGTCGCCCAATGCAATTGGGTAATTGAGTCACACAACCGACCTTCCCCCTTATGTAAATCATCATCAAGCTGTGTCCTTGGTTTATACATGTACATTGTAAAGCTCTCGCGACACGTCGATCAGAAGTTCAAGCTGTCATCCGCCACACTGTCCCACACTCCCATGGTTACGTCCGTCAAGCCTATGGAGACAGGAACCCGATGTGCATCACCACGAGTTCAGGTCATGAACGAATAATAGTCCAGTAGGTCGATTAGTACATACGACCCTCCACTCACAAGTCGTCACGCTCACCATCCTGGTGAACCGGTCACTGTCCAGGAATGTGCCCACCTCCGTTATCACTTGAACTGTCATGCGATGATCTTCGTCTGATGAGTTCATGACAACTTGAATTACCTTGGACTGTGAAACACACCTGACGTGCAGAAGAGACCGACTTCACTGCTCCATACTGTTCGTAACCCCGGGTGCCATCGGGCACCCGCAGACTTTGATTTGTGATCAAGTCCATATTGATAACATTGTGCGTTGGTCCCTCGCTCCGAACATACGCTCTCACGTTCAAATTGGCAAGAAGAGTGTTGGAGTAGACCGAGCAAAGTGGAATAGAGAACAGATTGTAGATTGAATTTGTCGAGGAGATATGCAGCTATAGCAGGCGTGTCAAAGGATATCGCGGAAAAGCATATACTGTAGAAATGAGCCACACGCACTAAAACGATGGCCAAAAGAGCGAATGTGGCCGCCCAAATACCTGTGTTTACCGCAAAAATGGCTAGACGTTGCGAAGGGTGTGCCGTACTTGCAGGCCGAAATTCACAGTCAGCTCGTTACCGGGTCGGTTGTATGACGGACGGTTGGTCTTACCTTGCGAAGCCACTAGCGACTCGCTCGCGAACGAGTAAAGGCGTCGTGACGATGGAAATTAAGGCATCTACTCCAGCAGCAACGGAAGGACAGACGGTCCCTGTGGTCTGTGCAACTGGTGTTGAGGTCGTCGCTCGGATGTGAATGCAAAGCATATCCCTACCACCAACACAGCGTCTGTGGCCGGTGTGCTGAAAACAAGAAGGAAATCGCAGTCTGTGTAACAAGGGAGAGGGATCTACAGCGCATTCAGCGCTATACTGAAATCGTAATTATCAGCATTGATTGATGTGAATGTGACCAATGATAACATACAGATAATAGATCTACACTGGTATTTAGAAAAATCCTGTTAGCATTAAATCACCCAATGTTTATAACACCTTACCAAGTTAGACGACTCGGAGTGCCAGGATAACCTACAGCACGGGAAAAAGAACGACTCGAGGTGGGGACGCACAAACATAGATTCGATAGACCAAAAAACCTTCAAGGTTTTTTGGTCTATCGAATCTACTGTGAGAGCGCGGTCACCTCTGATATGTTTTGGAATGAGCCACAACTATACCCACGTTTGCATGCAAGTGACGCCATAAAGTGCGGTCGCGATGACAATGGCAAAATACGACAGACCGTACATTGACCCATATTGCGATAGGACGGGATTGAAGACATGACTCAACTCTGCTGCTAGCAGAAACGAATTATATATAAGTATGATAGCCAGCACAGCACTTCCATTGTACTCGTCCTGTGACACTGCGGATATCCTGCGGCATGAGGCACTCACAAAGTTTAGGTTCCGACATTATTGACTGAGCAACGACACGCCACAGGTGTCGGTCCTCACAGGATCTCGCCAGATAGCGGACGACGCGACGGCCATAGATTTGGTAACGTCACGACCTACGTGCACACCGTGACACATGGGGAAGAAGCGGTCACCATAAGGTATATAGCTCACAGTACTTGTCCCTTCTTGCAGTGCACCTCAACGGCAGGAATTATGAATGGTTGCGCGTTGGACAGCAAGTACACTACTGCGCACCATCCAACTATGTCTAGTAACCAGGTACTTACTAACCTGCTTGTAAGCATATGTCAACCAGGGGTTTGATGACACTCTAGCTATGGTACTTACATCGGATCACGTGCCCCTTCGCGATGGCCAGCTGGATTGATTGATTGGCGGGCAAATTATAGGT
>JBBPMA010000912.1:0-15369 GCA_038090075.1 Xanthoconium purpureum | reverse complement strand
AAACGTGGGAACAGAATACTGATTATCGTTTCTGCCATCAGCGTGCTCTTGTTGTATCCTGGAACGAAGGCCTACTATATCTGGCGTAACCGTCAGCGGGCAAAGATTTGGGATGCCATGACGCCCGAGGTAAGTCCCTGAATGGTAGAAGAGACGAATCTGACCCTGGGGTGTTCACAGGAGAAGGCGCACTATCTGAACACCACGAAGGACGTTGGGAATAGGCGGCTCGATTTCCGATTTGCACATTGAAATGCTGTCCCAATGACGGGGCGAAGGACGCTTCTTCACTTCCGTAATGACTCGAATCATATTCCATTGTCTATCCTATCTATTACATGGCAAACATGAAGTTGAGCTTTGTTTGATGTGCGAATAAACCGTGACCTTGCAGTCATGTTGGGAGAACCACTACCTCACAGTGATTTGCCAGCTTCCAAATGGACCCCGAGTCTCGTCCAATGTGGCTTCGACTTTGGAATCCGTGTTCTGTCACGCTAGCGCGAGTAATACGATGAATGCCGTTTTAGTTATACGTCCGAGCTTGACTTCAGTTGCATTGGTAATCTCCCAGCCTGCGCATAGTATGGACCGTCGACCAGAGAGAAGTCACATGCAAACACAACATCCTGCAAGATTCGGCTTGGGTTGCTGCCATCGATCCACCCCTCAGATCATACCAAATTGAATGCTACATTGGCCGCCTAAACCAGGACTCGCGACAAAAAATGATTCCCTTTTTGATTCAATGCATGAAGAACGACTTGAACACAATTTAAAGCTCTGATAGTTGAACATCTTTATTCAAAGTCCACTACACGCACTGCCAAGTCAGAGGGGAAAAAATCATTGAATGTGGTGCAGAGCATTGTCCCCCTCGTATAATCAAATGACTGCGACGAATTGCGCAGGTTGGCATGGGGCCAGGGGAGGTGCGGACTGCCAACGACCCCCACGCACTGCTCACCCGTCCCGTCGATGCTAAATTTGCAAATCTGGCGTTCCCCATCGTCAGTCTCGATGATGCATGCCCCTCGAGCGAGACCCTCGGATGCTGCAACTACCTCTCCATCCGGTAATGGCGGAAATTGGGGATGTCAAACGCGAGATGCGTCTCGGTCGACATGGATAGAATGTTCTCGGTGGAGTTTGCCGGTAACGTGAGGTCTGCGCATTTGAAACGTTCTTTGAAATTGGAACCGTGTGGATAGCTATACAAGAGCTTCAGGTGGGTTGACCCAGTGACGGGATCAATGACTGAATCTCGGAGGAGGGACAGTTGCGTGTACTCAACCACGGTGATCACCTGATGTGAGAGACGAAGTTCCTGTAATTCCTTCCCGTCTGGAAGGATGTATGCCTGTACAAGATGCTTCTTGACGGAAGATTTCTCAACGACATGAATCACGATGATGTGTGCCGTCGTAAGTACGATGTTCCGGTAACCGCAAGTTACTTTCTACTGAGGAAATAAGTCTTTCCCATCTGCAGAAGAGCAGCACCAGCGTACCAATTTGGTTGTGCCAGTCAGCTTCGGAAACTTGTAGAAAATGTGACTCCGTGTGTCGAATAATACGGGATTCACAGCGTCCATATGCTGAGAAATGAAAACGAATGGCGCAATGCCACCTTCGACCCAAATGATTGAAATGTCAACCAAAGGATATGGAACATCGAAGGTGATGGGGCCAGATAAGTGCCCTGAATCTTCATCGGCAACAAACTCGTGCAGCTTCCTATGAGTGAAACCCGTGAGTTACAAGGCGTTGCTTTGAAAGGTTTAGTAATGGCACATACACTCCACAATCCGAATGGCCAACCACCAGGTACATCAGGGGTCCCCGGGTCGACATCAAACAGCATGCATCCCACATCAAATACTAGCGATCCGGCTCGTGTAGTACTCGTCTAGAACCCGTATTGATATCATGCCACACAAACTCCTCTGACGACCGGACGATTAACCATCTCCCGAAGAGTAATTTGTGGAATCCATCGGATCTTCGGAACTTCAGTGAACGCCTAGAAAGGACGTTCATGGGATGTGATGTCCATCGCTGAGCCAATCGCGCCGAATGAACAAGGGTACGTTGGAGGAACTCGGTCGACTGCCAAGAGAATGGCCCAGGAGGTCGATGCAAGCGAGAGTCGGCATACAGAGTGGTCCAAAATGAGTGATTATTGATGATGGCACGGAACTGCTTAGAAACCTATGTAGATAAGAGACCGGTAAGGAACGAAGGTGCAGGTCGTCAAGGAAAGAGGGACTATACTCTTTGCAGAGGGATGATGTCTTGAGGGCCCAACAGGAGTAGGATTTCGCGAGTGATCTCCGCTGGAAAAGCCTGGAGATCATGAGGGTCGACGTCGTTAGTGTGGTCCATGGATCTTGGCGATCAAACCAAACGTGATTCCAGAGCCACCATGACACCGTAGGCCACCTGGCAGATCGTCTAGACTGTGAAACCGGGAAGTCTAGACCTAGCTCATATCAGTAAGATAGATATACAGTAAATCGGTGTGGCTTACCTCCAGTCGACGTGGTACGAGACTGGCACGCGGCGAGCAAGTAAACGCATTGTCCATAAAAGGAAATCTAGTATGGTTAGGGAACAGCGCTATGTCTACTACGGGCTGTTCTCCAACATAGACGGGAGTGTGATGAAAGGACACGAAAGAACACAGTTGCGAGACATATAAACGGCGACGACGTAGCCGATGCCAAACATCGACAACTTGAAACATGAGGATGACAGTTGACATGGATAGCCTCGCAGGTTGACTCAGAAGCGCCTTGATGAGCATTGCATGCGCAAGTGTGCTCCTTGACGCAACCCTGCGCCAAATAGCTTGTGTAAATACAAGAGTTATAGTTACAGGACTGTTACCAAATGACGCCCAGTTACACATCAGAGCAAACAAGCATATTCATCTTAGGCGCAAGCGCCTCTGACACGACCAAGGTATCTTCCCACCCAGTGCCATTGTAATAGGGTGTCTCGCTGAGGATGTAGTCTGTTTGAGTGAACGAACCCGCTCCCCAACTGATGTAGCCAAGAATGACTGTAACGCGACATGCTCAGCGCTCGTAGACAAGCCAGACATGGTACATTACGCGGACTGACCATCAGAGTTGGCAGCTTGGTAGCCAACCTGTTGCGAGAGATAGCCGACACACGAGTCGACGGGGCCTCCGCCCGTTTCAGTGTTCAGGGCCTGCCGCCCGTTCTCCCGCAACCAAGTGGAGAGAGGGTACCAAGAACTCTTGATGTTGTTCGTTACACATTCTCCGTGAGATCCACTGACACGACGCTGAGCCAACGATGAAGAAAACAGACGGAGGAATGATGCTTACGAGTTGTCATAGTCGAGGTACTTGTGAACATCCATTACTAGGTTGGTAACGGTACCGTCAGGGTTTTTCACCTTGTTGAGCGCCGCGGCAGAACCGCTGGAGACGAATGTCTCGGCGGAGGTGAAGTTAGTACCTGGAAGAAGAATTATTTGCGAAGTTGCACCCGCAGAGCGAATCGCGGTCACTGCGGCCTGTACGGATTCGGCCCATGTCTCGATGGACTGCGTACAGCCGTCAAGTTTCGTTAGGAAGCTTTGATTGAAATCTGAAACAGACTTACGGGAATGTCGTGAGGTTCGTTCATGCTTCGACTTGTCAGCCGACGTGAGCAGACCTGTTCAGAGAACTTACATTCCAAAAATGATGCGACCCTCGTTCTTCCAGTATTTGGCAATATTGTACCAGAGCTCAGCAAAGATCTCGTTGCAGGGCCCACCCTGACCGATGATCTAGTGACGAGGGCAGGTCAGACCAGGAACCATAACCGTGAGGTCAAGACCCGCCTTGCCGTCATACCGTGCGTAATTGTGGATGTCAATTTCACAGTAGGCGCCAGTACTCAAACATGCCTCGACGAGCATGTTGTAGTTGGTAAACTGGGTCTCGTTGAGTACACCAGTCATTTTGCTGTACGTGAGGTACTGCCAACCGACGGGAAGGCGAAACACATTGTAACCATCGTCCTCGACAAAGTGTCGCATCTGACCAAGGCCATCGCCACCTACAGTTATGATGAACAACAAACTAGGATATACTGGACCAAAAAACATCTTACAACCCATCTGCGTGAGAGGAGGGCAAGCTTGGGAGACGTTACAAGTACCATCTGTACCGCATCCGAAATCTGGGGCGAGCATTAGACGGTGGTTTGACCTCATGTACAAACATACGTACCAAACCCTGCAATGTTGACACCAGCAAATCTCAAAGGTTGAAAAGCTTGCGCGCTAACAGAGGCGGCTGAAAGAGCGAGAACAAACAGTAACTTGGAGGCCATTTCGCTTCCAAGAAGGATGCAACGACAGGGAAGCCTTTATTTAGTCCGTCGTCGTGATGAAAATAATTCCTGGCAGCGATTTACAAGAGCCACTCGTTAGTTCCATCGTAACTCCTCCCGAAACTGGGTACTCACAGATGTCCGCTTGGCGTTGTTACAATTAACACGAAACACGTTCCTGGCATTTCAATAGAAGAGCTATGGGAGAAGGTGAAACAACCGGCGTACTCTCTTCGAGTCATCCAGCGAAGTCGGAAGGGGTTCGTGGTATGAATCAAGTGTTACAAAGCGACAAACTGAGCTGAAATTGTGAGAGGGCATCGTCAACACGTCAAACGAAATCGTTCCTTGCAGTATGACCCGCGGGGTTACGATCAAGTACTCTTCCTCAAGAGCGACGAGAACGGACCCTGGGATGTGACTGCCTACCCCCGGTCGTGTTGCTTCACGCAGAGTGTTGTCTGGACGCCGGTGGTGTGGGTGAACTCTTGTGAATTGCTACCTTCAATCCTGGCAAATGGCCTGCACGAAAGACTATCCTTCGGCGACATGTGGTTATGGGCGTGCCATATTACCTCTTGTTACAGATGTGAAGGTCAAAGTCCAGATCCACCAGCATTCAGTGGGCGACCCGTAACCTAGAGTCTGAGCACATGAACTGTGTTGTAAGTTGAAAACAAGGAGATGAAGAGTAGCCGTGGGAACAAGTGCGTTATCGGATCGTCGGTCTATACCAAGTCCAATGGCGTTGGATCTACCATTCACACTGCAACTCTACGCCGAGCTACCAGGTAGGTGTACACCAAAATCATCCTCGATGCATTACCCATGTTCAGGTCACGACGATTGCGCTTGGCAAGTCGCTTGGAACCCAGCCAAACCATTGCTGGCCTCATGTTCGGCAGACAAGACAGTGCGCTTGTACAGCTACCGCAAGGACCCACACGACCCGTCCAAGATTTCCTTTTCGCATCTCACGACGATCCCGACGGACCACAGTAAGACGGTCCGAAGCGTTGCGTGGTCACCCTCCGGCAAGACGCTCGCGACGGGATCGTTTGACTCCAACGTCGGCATATGGGAGAAACGCGAGGATTCAGAGGACGGCAATCCGACCGGGTCCGAAGAATGGGAATGCGTCGCGTTGTTGCAGGGGCACGAGACGGAATGCAAGAGCGTCGCGTACTCGGGGACGGGAACGTTGATTGCGACGTGTAGCAGAGACAAGACGGTATGGGTCTGGGAAGGTGATCGTCGAGTTTAATCGTGATATCTATGCCATTGACGTGTTTCGTGTCCCAGTCAAGCCAGACTCGGAGTTCGATTGCCTGGGCGTCATGATGGAACATAGTCAAGACGTCAAATGCGTCTCGTGGCATCCTACTGAAGAGGTTGTTTTTGTTTTCACAGACTCTTGCGTCGAAATTGATCTTGGCTCTGAGGACAGATTCTCGCATCGGCATCTTACGACGATACGATCAAGCTTTACGTTGACGATCCGGATGAAGACTGGTTTTGCTTTGCGACGTTATCCGGTCACGCAGGAACGGTGTGGTCCATTGCATGGGCACCTCGGGGCGATTATCTTGCCTCTTGCTCCGACGATCTCACCATTCGAATCTGGAGACGGACTTCTGAACACACATGGGAATTTGCCCATCATATCAAGGGTCATACGAGAAGCATATACTCGATAAGCTGGGCTGCCGGGAAAGGTGATCACCTAGGATGGATTGCGAGCACGGGTAGTGATGGTAAATTGAAC
Organism: Xanthoconium purpureum; assembly: GCA_038090075.1. Classification (NCBI taxonomy): domain Eukaryota; kingdom Fungi; phylum Basidiomycota; class Agaricomycetes; order Boletales; family Boletaceae; genus Xanthoconium; species Xanthoconium purpureum. Next base: position 9,252 of record JBBPMA010000912.1, on the reverse strand, counting down.
GTTTGGGAAATTTCGGTGAGTTGCATGGCAGATGAACGCCAGTCGTTTCTAAGCCTGTTGCATGAAGGAGTCTCCCCTAGGAGATGCTGCGCGTCCTACTCTCTCGTCGAGACTGATCGCCTCTGTCTCTTCTGCCCATGACATTTACGACGTAAATTCAGTGCGATGGTGTCCTCGCTCTGGGTTTGAGGAGTTCCTGTCTACCACGGCGGACGATGGTTCTGTTAGAATATGGAAATTGTCATCGACGCCGTAAACAAAAACTCTGGGGGTTATACAGTCGACTCTGTAATAACCCATACCTCTCGGGAGAGTATGGGTTTTGACTGGGGTCGGAAGCACTGAAAGTGGGCTTTGGGAAATGAAAATTGTATGGGTTATCACAAAGCATTGGTTATATGGGGTATGGGTTATTACAGAGTCGACTGTAGAGCCTTCTAATACCAGACTACAGAAGGCTTCATAAGTGTCCCTTAAGTGGACATGCCCTTATAGTTTGCACTGTCTGGATCCTTGTGCATTCAAGTTGTTATCTCATTTTCGTTTCCAGCTGCTCTTGTTAGATCTTATCTGTTATCATATCATTTTGTGATGTGTAGATTAGATATTGACTCACTTCGACTCCGAGTCATCGTTCTTTCTCCCCCTTTGATCGCGATGCCAATCCTCGGTCTGAAGCCCTCCTCTGAGCCAACAAAGCCAGCCCATTTCGACATAGAACAGGTCATCAGGCCAAATATACTCGCGCTGCACCCATATCGCTGCGCTCGGGACGACTACCAAGAAGGAATCCTGCTAGATGCCAACGAAAACTCTCTCGGACACTCGATAGAACCATCTGCCCAGATACCCCCCGAGTTGCAGGGCACGCTGAGTGCCAACCTGAATCGATACCCGGATCCGTCTCACGACGAGATAAAATCGCGCGTCGCGACGCTGCGAGGGCTCCCGAGCGAGAAGTATGTCTTCCTCGGGGTCGGTTCGGACGAAGTGATCGACCTGATCATGCGCGTGTGCGTCGCTCCCGAGCGCGAAAAGATCTTGATTACTCCTCCGACATATGGCATGTACCCGGTCTGTGCTCAGGTCAACGACATCGGCGTTGTTCGGTGTCCTCTCAACCTGAGCGGGAGCGAAGGGGAGGGTGGAGAAAAGGGGAGGTTCAGCCTGCGCGTCGACTCGGTTGATCTATTTCTTATCGAGCGAAACTATGGTGCTGACGAACTGAACAGATAAAGGAAGCTGTATCTAAGGATCCATCTATCAAACTCATCTTTCTGTGCTCTCCTGGAAACCCAACCGGAACCACGATCACCGTCAACGCTCTTCGTTCCCTATTGGACTATGAAGGCTTCAAGGGGATCGTGGTCGTCGATGAGGCGTATATTGATTTCGCTGGCAAGGGTGCGTCTGCGGTGCCGTTGATAAAAGACTATGCGAATCTTTGCGTCATGCAAACGCTAAGCAAAAGCTTTGGGCTGGCTGCCATCCGGTGCGTGGTCGCGTTAACGACGGTGGGAGGGAGGGTAGACTGACATGGATGCGTAGGCTGGGTATCGCCATAGCACAGCCCCCGCTCATTCAAGTACTGAGCAACGCGAAAGCGCCGTACAACATTTCTGCGCCGACTGCGCATCTTGCCCTGGCTGCGCTCGAGCCTGCTGCGGTACAAGGCATGCGGGACAAGATTAGGACGCTGCTCGCGTCGCGTGACAAGCTGAAAGCGTCGCTCGAGAAGCTCGCCCACTTGGGGGTCGGCCAGAGCATCGGCGGGAACGATGCGAATTTCCTGGTGATTCCGATCCTAGACCCGAAGACGGGGCTGCTGGACAATGCGCGGTCTTTGAGGGTGTACAAGACGCTGGCGGAAGAAAAGGGTGGGGACGAGAGCTGGGTGGTGGTGCGGTACAGGGGTGGTGAGCCAGGGTGCGAGGGGTGTCTGCGGATCACGGTTGGGACGGAGGAGGAGAATGCGATGCTGTTGAAGCGACTGGGTCGTAGTTTAGCCAAGTGACCCCCATTTGGGAGGTTGCGAGTGTATGTCTTTATTTGTAGGGCGATCGCTGCTGGTACAACCCATGGCCAAGTCCAAGACGCCCTCGCCGCAGGAACTGTATAGAGCCAGAAAAGCCCGCGAGGAAAAGGAAAAGTCGGCGCTGCTGCCACCAGGACTGCTGAACCATGGAAATACGTGCTTCATGAACTCGGTCTTGCAGGGCGTGAGTACACACACATACCACTAGCTCCCGCATCCTGACTGACGCCTTGCCAGCTGATCGCAACCAAATACCTGCAACTCGTAGTACACTTTCAGCCCGTCCCGCTTCCTCTCCCCATCGCGTCCCGTCGCTCGCCTGCGCTCACAAACGGCTTCGAAGATCACCCATGGTCAGACGCTCTCCCAGTCGGCGACCAGCTCATCGCGATACTGCGGACCGCCTGGGACATACAGAACAACCACAAACAGGAGAGCCTCAGTCCCAGGTACGTCCGTCACCATCCACTCTGGCTTTGCTAAGCATTCCGCAGAGATCTCCTGGCCGCGGTGGGGAAAAAGTACGACCAATACCTCGATTTCCGGCAGCAGGACGCACACGAGTTTCTCTGCCAGCTCCTCGACGCAGTCCGCATGGAGGAGGTCGACGTGAGCCTCTACCATCCAACGCATGTCCGGCTTGCTGACGTCCATTTCAGGTCATCAAGCAACGGTCGCCACCCAAAAGCAAGTCACGAAAGCGCTCGCAGTCATCCTCGCCCGACGAGCCCTCATCCTTTGTCGACATGCTCTTTGGCGGAAAACTTACCAGCATCCTCGTCTGTCAAGCATGCAAGCACGTCTCTCACACCTACGAAGATTTCACCGATCTCTGCTTGAGCATGAAACCCGAGGACTACGTCCGCGAACGGAAACGCGACAAACTCAAGCAGTTCGCAAAGAAGATCGGCACCGCCTTCTACGTAGGAGTGCCCCAACAGCGCTCATCTTCTGTCCCCGCGACACCCACCCGCGATTCTAATCTAGAAAGCCCGGGGCATATCGATACCCAGAGGAGACGGAGCATAGATCTCGCCGACGTCGAAATCGTCGCCAAGCAAGAGGCTGTGGAAGTCACCAAAGACGACGACGCTCTTCAAATGCCGTCGTCTTCCAGGCCGGATTCACCCTTTCTGCCGGGAACACCCACAGATGCCCCTGTTCCTGTCACCGAAGTTCCCGCGCTTGTGGGAGATCATGTCACCATCGTCGTGCCCGAAAAGGCGGACGGGAAGGAAAGAAAGGATAGGGACGAGAGCTGGGCAAAAATTAGCAGGCGAATCAGTGTCACCGTGGGTCTTACTCGGCGACCCAAGAGCGAACGAAAGGACAAGAAAGGAACGTCGTCTGCGACACCTTCAAAGCCCGCGGACGAAGATAACGCCCACCCTGGCTCGGTCCCTGCCACGCCGGACACGGTCAACGCGCCAGCTTCGTCCTCTCCCCATCCAGAAAGGGAGTCGACGTCGCTCGGAGTCATCAACGAGAAACCCCAGGTTCAGCTCACCAACGTGAAGCGATCGGTCATGCCCACCCAACGGTCCAGTGACTCCTCGTCGGGTTCCTTGGCTCCCCGATTCATGTTGATCTCACACCCTTCCAGTCCGGGGATCCACTCAAAGGCCTCAAAGCGTCTGCGCCCGCCTAAACTCGGTGTGGAAGAGGCGGCATATCTTCGGGACATCCTCGCTGATATCAACCCTCCTAATATCCCGAAACCTTTCTCGATCTTCAAGCAGTCCAAAGATCCGTCACCGGCGTCTTCCTTCAACTCGCAGAATATCTTTCTGAGGGTTAATCGAATCAATCGAATCGAGGAATGTCTTCGACTATTTACTTCTGTCGAGGTCCTTGATGGAGACAATACCGTCCGTTGTCACCGTTGTTGGAAGATAGCAAATGGGTTCTATAAGCCTAGAGAGAAGGGATCGGCGCAAGATCAGGATTCGTGTACTGACAGTGAGGGCGACGACGACGACGACGACAACGACGCCAAGCCCAATGCCGATCGTTCAGCCCCAGATTCGACACCCGCCAACCTCGCCATCCCCCTTGCCTCTTCTTCTGACCCAGCATCTCCCTCACATTCGTCTACTTCTCTCCAATATACCCAGATATCTCGTGATACCCCATCGACACTAACACAAACTACGCACGGCTCGTCAATACACAAACCCGTTCCTCCTGCACTTCAGCTCAACGACGGCTGCCCAATTGAACTTGTATCGCCTTCTGGGAATGAAACACAGATACATGAATCCTTGGCAGTTCCTTCCATATCAACGACTGCGCCGGACTCACCAATGCAGACAGCAAAGCCCGCACCTATTAGAACCATGACCCAAACGTCCGCTACCACAGAATACTCGTCTAGAATTTCACTCAGTGCTCCGCAAGACCAACACCGTCAATCCGGGCTGAGAAACGGGGACAACAATACCGAGAGCGAAATTTCAGAAGCTGAAAGCGAAACACTGCTGTCGGTCTATTCGGACATTTCCTCCGCGGCGTCGTCCAGCGTGTCGCCCAACGCCTCGCAGGACCATCTACAGCAGCCCTCGCCGATGCGAGACACGCCCGTCAAGGACAAAGCACACCCGTCGGGCGTACCTCGTTCCCGACAATACGTCTTGCGGCCGGCCTACAAGCGATACCTCATCGCGACGCCGCCACCCGTCCTGATCGTTCAACTCAAGCGCTTCCAACAGCTCTCCAAGACGCCCGTCGTCTCGTTTGCGACGGGCTTCAGGAAGCTCGACGACTACATTTCGTTTCCGGAATACCTCGACCTCGCGCCGTACCTTGCCCCACGACGGGAGGACTATTTTGATTCCATGGTGGCGGTGACACGGGGGCGTGCGAGGAGAGCGGAACCGTGCATGTATCGACTGTATGCGGTCGTGGTGCACATTGGACACATGGTACGTGTCGTATATGCGCTTCAGCGGGTTCGGGGAGTACTCACCGTATCACGCGTCTAGTTGGGTGGACACTATGTCGCATACACAGCGCTCCCGTCGTCATCACCCTCTTCCGACGCAGACGCAGCCGCGCACCCTGAGAGTGAGAAACAGCGCTCGGACAACAAGGATGGGACGGCGGCAGCACCGGCCCCGACATCGGCATCGGCGCCAAGGGATTGGGCGTTTATCAGCGATACCATTGTCCGGCTGACGTCACTGGAAGAAGTCCTCAAGAGCAAGGCGTATATCTGCATGTACGAGCGCATCTAACTTATTCGTTTTCTCCCTATTCTTTCTTTTATTTCTCGTAATGACGCCCTGCAGCCCCTACTCTTTGTTTTTTAATTCACCTCATGTTGTAGAGCGGAGGGGCTTTGGGACACGGAGTCGTGAATACGCTGCTGATCTAATATGTGTAGAGGTTATTTTAGTCGCTCAGAGGGACGATTAGCTTGCTATCATGGACAATACCAATACACTGCTATTTATTTGCATCTTTATTGGATATTGGCTTTTGAGGATCTCAGCAGAGGTTACTTGGTCTCCCATAGGCAGTCCCTTGGTAGCAGGGCAGTAATTCACACGGTAACTTGACGTTGGCACACCACCTGAAACTTCACGATTGCAAATGGCCCCGCGTAGGCTTGGATCACATCCAGAGAACAAAAAAGCGACGCGGGCACGGATGGAGATAACGGTCTAGACAACTACGCGACGCATAAAACAAACTACAGATCTTGCAAATTCAACCTATCCTCGAAGACTCCACGTTCCATGTCACCGACTTTGAGAATGTATCTCGATGGTAAGAAAGTAGACTTGCAGCCATGATAGCATGCATCCTGGATGTGTCTGACCGGTCACTGGCGCTCATTTCACGATAATCCAAGATAACCAACCAAGCCGGAGAGGACAGCGAAGAGAGGAAAACGCATGATGATCGCGTTGGGAGTTGGAAGACTTGGGGAGGTAAGCTGGAGTGCTTGGCGAATCGCAGGGTGACTTTATACCTTTCCAGAAGATGGCCAATGCCCAGTATTCGCCCAGGCTCCACTTCGATACACCGCTAGGTATGTACTGATCAAATCCGTTTTTTTCGCGGAGGTCAGAGATGACGCTGGCGGGCTGCATTCGGCTCTCGTAACTCCTTGCTGAACTCAGAGCAAGGCTTTCAATGTGAGCTAAGTTTTCTCGACTCGACCGGATCAAGGTTGAAAAACAACAGTGGGTCGGCCACGAAATGAGATGACTTGTGACTGATACATGTACGGAACGACGATACAGATCAACCCGCAAAGTGATACGAACGACGATAGGGTACGACGCGTGTTCCTTCAAAAGACACATTGTCTGCTCTGGCAGAGTCAACCTTCCGGCACGTTGCAACTGGTGTCAAGTCTGGCACGAGCCAGGAAACAGGATCTGGTCCTCGGCGCTTTCTCACACCGAATCTTCCGCGTCCTCGATGAGCCACGACACGCAGTCTAAACATGGTCCTCAGTCGTGACGAGTGAAACATGCCGCCAGCAACGAGCAAACGAACCTTGTGCAGATTGTGCCGGCAGTAACCGAACCAGACTCACCGCAACCGAGTGACGTTGTCCGGCAGTCCGGACGCCCCCCTCGATGACCGCGTCTTTCACTGCGGTATAGGATAGCATGTGCATCGATATGGTTGCAACCATGGCCAATAAGTGCGCCCGGCAGTCAGTTACTGCTGACATGAATCAAAACGGCAAATACCAAATATTGAGAACTACGACCCTTACCGCCATAGAGGCGGGATATGCACGTCTCTGCGCGCGTCGCGGTTGTGAGCACGTTGGCTAGGGCAGCATCTGCACAGCCGATGAGGGACAAGTCCTTATCGATCCACTGTGCAATGTATGTAGAACCTACGTAAAAGGCGGTCACAGGAAGACTGACCGTGGTTAGGATTAGAACTGCGGCCTGCAGCGTCCTGAGAATGAGCAATAGGAAGTCCTTGTGAGTGGACAATGTGGTGGACATGGTGATAGTCAGTGTCGTCCAACTTGAATTTCAGAGGGGCTCACTTGCAGGCCCGGGAGAGTGCGTCGTCAGCAGTCGGCGTCGGCCCATCTGGGAAAGAAAGCCATGCCTGGAATCGAATGTGACCGGCTCAGGACGACCGCACCAGGGAAGTGTAAGGTGGGGCAGGTTGGGCAAGTTGAAGTCCCGCACAGTGACGCAGCGCGGGCCCCTGCCACACGTTCCCCTCCAAATGTTGGATGGCGTGCGACGCGCAAAACGCGCGTCGAGTAATGCACACCAGGTGCTGCCGTCGGAAGTTGGTGGCGGGCAGGTTGAACGGTTTAATATATACGACGGAGGATAGGGCGAGGCTCGTTCCTTGTTCGACACTGGCACCTCCTCAGTTACACGCTTGTATTGAAAACACGATCGTCATGTTCAGACAATGTTACAAACGACTTCTACGTAGCAAGATCAAGGATTGTCAAGTAATGGCATAGCAGGTATTACACTGTAGCAGAACAAAGGTAAGCACGGATACGGAGTGATCAACAGTACAAGTAAAACCACAAAAAGCAAAGAGCTGAGTAAAAAGGAAGTGGTATCAGTACGGGACTGTCCCGAAACCTGAAAAAGGACGCACCAGTGAAAAGCAGAGGGAAATAACTATGATATCGTCCTCTCGCCATAGTACTACGAAAGTAAGTCCCGATGAACATTTCTCGCACACAAAGAGTCGTGCAAGTCAAGCACTGGATTGGCGACGTCGGTCAGTAACACAGAAGTGGAATTGTCTTGATTCCAGCTCACCGATTGTCAGACCCAGACGAATCCATCCATTGCTCGGCAACACCATGCCTTTCAACGTCTTCACAAGGACGCAAACCAGAGATGTGAACGGAGAGGGAATCGAATGACTTCTTGACCGTTTTATCGAAAGGACGCTCCATCAAGACCTGTTCATACATCCCAATCGCTTCCTCCGCAGCCGAAAAGGATACCTCTTTCCGTCCAAGGTCGAAAAGTCGTCGGGAGAGGGCATCAAGAGATGTCGCGAGATCCGACTCGTAGAGTATGGGATATTCTGTTGCAAGTAATCTGCGAAGCTCGACCGCGTTTTCGGCAGCTGCGAGGGCAACTTCACTGCGACCCAGGCTGGAGAGGCGAAGAGAGAGGTCGTGAAGAGACTTCGCAAGAGCTGGGTGGTGAACAGCTGGGAGGTCAACCGCCAGTGCTCGCTGCAGGTCGACCGCTTCCTGAATCGCACCAAGAGCCTCAGTGAGGTGACCGTCTTCGGCAAGGCGTTGTGACAGAGTATTCAGCGAGGTTGCAAGGACGGGAAGGAAAGCAGAGGGAAACTCTGCAGCGAGAGATCGTCGAAGTGTAACTGCCTCCTCGGCAGCGTTGACAGCCTCTGCGCGACATTCTGTGTCCGAAAGTCGGCCAGAAAGATCAACCAGACATGAGGCAAGAACTGGGTTGTAGACAGCTGGGTAATCACTTGCAAGCTGGCGACGGAGAGTAACTGCTTCTCTGATGAATTGTAGAGCGCCATTGAGATCACCAAGGTCGGAAAGGCGATTGGAGAGATTGGATAGCGACGTAGCAAGAGCAGGATTGAAGACTGCAGGTTGTTTGCTGGCGAGGGAACGACGCAACACGACAGCTTCTCGGGAAGCTGTCCATGCCTCTTCACGGCGCCCGAGCTCTGATAAACGGTCCGAAAGGTCGTTAAGAGAAGCGGCAACCCAGGAATTGTACACCTCCGGAATACTGGCCGCAAGCTGTCGATCAATGCCGGTGGCCTCTTCTAGTGCTTCGAGAGCCTCCTTGCGGTGACCAAGCTCCGTGAAGCGATTGGATAAAGTAGAGAGTGAGACAGAAAGATCAGGATTGAAGACGGAAGGGTGTTTGCTGGCGAGGGATCGACGCAACTCAACAGCCTCCTGGGAAGCTGCCAACGCCTCCTCACGATGGCCCAGATCAGACAGACGATTCGACAGGTAGTTGAGATAAGTGGCAAGACTGGGGTTGTGCACGTCCGGGAGATCAACTGCAAGCTGTCGACGAATTCTGATGGCCTCTTCAAGTGCCTCAACGGCCTCCTTGTGGCGACCAAGTTTGGCCAAACGACCGGATGTCGTCTGTAGCGAAATGGAAAGAACAGCATTATAGACAGAAGGCTGTTTGCTGGCGAGGGATCGACGCAGCTCGACAGCATCCTGCGAAGCTGCCAAGGCCTCCTCACGATGGCCCTGATCA
>JBBPMA010000911.1:0-15383 GCA_038090075.1 Xanthoconium purpureum | reverse complement strand
TCTGCCAACACACATGTTACTCACCTTTTTTCCAGGAGAATCAATATTAATTTCAAAGCAGTACGTTGCCCATTCAGAATGGACTCCACTGATCTCAAGCTTGATTACTTCGCCAACAGGCTTGATGAGACGGAGTGCCATTTGTTGATAGTCATGGTAGCAGTGGGATTTAGGTTTAAACCTAATCCAATTACACTTTTGTATGTGGCTTAATTTTCCCACCTCGAAGCATGTATGCCATGCCAGCGTGCCCTCATATCTTTGTACAGTACAACCATGTCCCTTTCTCCTAGTCCACTCGAAAGCCCACTTAACTTAACTTCCTTCGATGATCAAATCTCTACAATACCATCACAATTCCAGCCACCATCACAATTCCCAGTACCACCACAATCGTCACAATTCCAGCCACCATCACAATTCCAAGCATTGTACTCTAACATTAGCAACAATGGCGTTTTCCCAACACATTGGGCCCCAAATTTTCATATAAATCAGGTAAGTGATATATCTACATCACTACAAAGAACTTTCACGTGCATATATTCATGTACAGCACTTGCAACAGCAATGTATTGAAGCACTTGAGGAAATGGTTACAAAATTACGCATTGAAAATGTGGCCATAGAAGCTGCTTGTGCTACCATAGAGTGAGTATTAGTAAATTGTAAGCATGCTGACGTCCATTCCCTGTTAGAAAATCATATAAATTGCTTGTCGCACAACTTAATCAATCCACGACATCAAATGAAGCATCTGCAGCGATCAACATCACATCGCAGACACCAACAGGCGAGGCTAGCTCCCCCTTGAAGATAGAAGCACTTCTGAAGCTCAAGGCAAGCAACTACCCCAGCGTCTGTTTTTGGACAGAGAAGAAATGGAAAGAATGGAAAGAATCGGATGCTGGACAAGCCTCGTCATCAAACCACTCATTTTTGGAGGACACTGAAGGCCAACTACTTTTGGAGACAAGAGTCGCCAACATCCTTTCGAACATGCGCGATCTATGGCATGGTTTCCATAAACAAAAGCTCATTGATGCAAGCATGACATGGAAGTCTGTGCCCCTCGGTACCAAGAAGAACTTTCGTCATGAAATCATCAATTCATTTCCCAAGCTGAATCTATGTGAAGACGCTTGGAAGGTCGACAAGTTGGCCAAACAACACTATGCATCCTACAAGCAGATGTGGTTTACGAACAAGTCTGACAACAAGGCTACCTCTGGCAGCAAACACAAGATGAAGGTCAAGCCAGATACTAACATCATTGCTGACAGCGCAGACATTGATATGGCGGAACCAACTGCAAAGCAGTTCAAAACTGGAGATATAACATCCAAGTCTACTTGGAGCTACACAAATGACGACAGCCAGCACTCCCCACCAGCAACGTCCGACTTATCTGTTGTGCCACCAGTCACAGCTGCCAACTCCAGCTTGTCACCCCCAAGCTTACCAAGTTCACCTGTCTTACCACTGCCTGTAGTAATTAACACCAGTCTGTCATCCAACTCATCAAGTTTGCCTGTCGTACCACCACCTGCAACATTCAACTCCAGCCTCTTGTCTTCTAGCATTTCACCAAATTCGCTTGTCATACCGCCACCTGCAACAATCGACTCCGGCTCGTCATCTTCAAGCTCACCAAATTCACCTGTCATATCGCCACCCATAGCAATCAACACCAGCTCATCATCTTCAAGCTCACCAGGTTTGCCTATCTTGCTGCCACCTGTAGCAATCAACACCCGCTCATTGCCTCCAAGCTCATCTGTCTTATCGCCACCCACAGCCATCAACTCTAGCTCATTCTCCGAGTCTTCAGGTTCACTGAGTTCTTCTGCATTGCTCCCAGCTGATTCTATCTTTTCTCCACCAGCGGATATCAATTCTGGGGCCATACACCAAGCCGACATAAAACCACGGCTCGTTGTCCATGTAAAAAACCCATTGTAAAGTTTTAATTCATCCTATATGCTACTTGGTCTGATGCATGAGTCTTTGGCCAGGTTTTCTGTGGATCGTGAACTTCCTGTGATGAAGAACATCAACCAGACCACCCCAATGCAATCCAATACGGTAATTTCAAGTCGAACACCACTCAAGGAACGACCTGCAACCCCACTGGAGCCCAGCACAAAGCCGAATCAAGTGACTGAACAGCAAGTTGGTGTCGTTGCCAACACCAACAAACCCCAAGGTAAGTACTATCCATACCCTATTATAAATGCTTGACGTCTCGCATTCTCGGTTACAGATGTTACAGTCACTGCAGCCATGACTAAAATGACTACAGGAGGAGCACAGAGCACAACCGTGAAGAAAGTATCCACTTGGAGACCCTCTTCTGTGAAAACAGGGCAGTAATTCTATTCATCTTTTCCTCCTCACTTTCAGATCACTTACATTAATGTCACAGCAATCTTTGTGCATATTGGTGGCTAAAACAAGTATCGTTTGGAGGAACACAAGAAGAATTCACGACCTACTACAACTCCCTGTCTGCAGAACTGAAGGCTGTATGTCCGCTTTGACAATAGGATACCCATTGAGAACTAAGCTAGTTTCCTGCAGAGATACAAGGACGAGGCTGCTAAGCTGGTACACATATTGTTGACTCTCGTATTCCATTCTGACGTAGTACTATCTACAGGTTTCAGATGGCGTTTGGACGAACAGGACAGCAGAAGTAATTGGCAAGGTTGCTGCTCTACCAATGCACATGATCGCACGATGAGCAGAGTGGAGAGGAAGAGGATGGAGCAGGGAGGGGAAGGACTCAGGAGGGGGAAGGGAAGGGGGCCTGGTGGGCTGGATGGCGGGTTCCTGCTCCCATAGATTGGCATATCTCAATCGGTCTGTTGCTTCATAGCTAGTGCTAGAATGGCATACTGTGCATATGAGCATTTCAACCTGGGCAGGGTCATATGAGAACCTATTGGCATATTCTTGAGTATTTGTACATACAATGACATGCAATCAAAATCTACTATAACTTCCATTTGGTATGCACGTACACAGAAAGCTATGGACTGCATCAGCATAGCCCCACATGCTTCCCCATATTACACTTTCTCACTAGGCATCAACAACTGACACAAGGCACTTGGATGAAGGCTCAATCGTATCACATTTTGTCATATATATGGTTTCAGATAATAGGATCCTACATCCAGCGACGGTCGCAACACATTCTTGCACATGGCATATTACAAATACAATAGTCATGGACTCGAGAATAGTACGATGGGGGTAACAAATGGTATACCAAGTAGCAAACTAGATGGTGATGGACAGTAACGATGCAGCTATCCAACCTTCACGAACGACGTAACTGGACATAGGAGGAACATGAGAGCAAAAAGACAGGTGGACAGCAAAGCGGGTAGCGAAAAACAAGGAGGTATAACTCCGTACTGGTATCACAATATCTCGACAACATCAGCATGGATATCTCTAACGAAGTTGACCTGGTGTCCAAGGCCTGGAACAACAATCTCATGGTCTGTAGCAACACACTTGAATTCTCCATTGGGTTGCTGTTGGAGCAATAACGTATGGAACAGCTGCTGTAGATGAACAATCAGTCACAACGCCTGTGTATAGTCATTCATTGTGGCAACGGGTATAACATGCAATAGTGAGGATGGTGTGTAGGAAATACTATGCTCAGTGGACTGTATAACAGCCAACTATCTTGTATTCACCTGTAGGAAATACTATGCTACACATATAGGTGAGTATAGAGTTAGGAAAGTGTAAGAGTAGTGTCTCACCTCAGTGGACTGTATAACAGCCAACTGAGGTGCAATGAGACTAGCCGAGCGGACATGTACAGCACGTAAATTAGGTAAGCATGGATAATAGACTACGCTATGGTGGAAATTCAACACTCCCCCTCAAACGGAGCAGAGTCCTAGTTTGGAAGCAAAATGTTTAGCTTTGATAGAAGGAAGGGCTTTAGTAAGCGTATCAGCGACCATGTCCTCGGTCGGGCAATAAAGTAAATGGATGGAACCCTTATCGATAGTAAAACAAATGAAATGATACCTAATGTTGATATGCTTTGTGCATGCATGGTAATTACCGTCCTTCATTAAGGCGATGGCAGATTGATTGTCAGAATAAAGAAGAGTGGGTGATTTGAGTGGGCGGAAAAGTTTGCCGATGAGGCGACATAGCCAGATGACTTCCTTCGCTGCATGAGTTGCAGCAACATATTCGGCCTCTGTGGTTGACAGCGTAACGAGTTCCTGCTTCCTTGATGCCCACGAAATGGCTCCCCCATCAATGAGGAAAGCGTGGCCCAAGATCGCATGGCAATGTTCCTGCAATGTGCTGTCTGCATCTGTGTACCCAGTGAGGCCCTTCTGCTCCGTCCCATAGGTCAGCGACCACTTCTTCATACCAACCAGATAGCGATATACTTGCTTCAGCGCCTCCCAATGAGCTAGGCCCAGGTTTTCAGTGAATTGCACCAGCATTGAGACGGCAAAGGCAATGTCAGGTCAGGTACCTACAGCGAGGTACATGAGAGAGCCAAGAGCTGAGTGGTACAGGACCTGCTTCATGAAGGTGATATCAGTGGTTGACTTTGTGGACTGACTCGTCAAGAGCTGGATGTGGGGGTCCATTGGGATCGAGAGTGGTTTCGCATCTGTAAAATTATATTTGGCTAGTATAGCCTCGACGAACGGTTCCTGTGAGATGGACAGCGTGTGCTGATCTCAGTCGTGAGTCACCTTCATGCCAAGAAGCCGGCTGATAGGCCCTAGGTCTGTGATCTTGAAGTGCGTACCAATCTCAGCCTTGAAGCTATGGATGAGCTCTTTCAAGCTGCCTGTGACCATGCAGTCGTTGACATGAGAGGCGAGGAGCAGTATCTCGCGGCCAATACGGGCTACAAAGACACCCCAGTCCACTTCAGTTCAACAAAACCTGAGAGCCTTTAATTCGTCACAAAGACACTGGTACCACTTCAGCACGCCTTGCTTAGAACCATAGAGGGCGACTCATAAGCAGGCGACAACATCATGGCCCAATTTCTCAAAGCTGGGTGGAAGTTCCATGTAGATGACTTTGTTGTCGTCGAGTTTTCCATTGAGGAATGTGCTGTGGAAGTCAAATACTTCGATCTCCCAGTCATGGCGTGGAGCTAAGGCAAGAATGAGGTGGAGGGAGGTGAGACGAGCAACAGGAGCATAGGTTTCATAGTAGTCGATGCCATAGACTTGGGTGAAACCATGTGTGACGAGACGAGTTTTATACTTATCAATCTCGCCCGCAGTGTTCTTCTTTATTTCGAAGACCCACTTGCTATCGACAATGTTGATCCCTTTCAGTGGGCAAGGTATGATGTCCCACATGTGGGCTTCAGCAAGGCTTTTGAGTTCGGCATTGATCACCTCTTTCCATCGTGGCCAGTCAGGTTGTGTATGTGCTTCAGCGACAGTCCTGGGTTCAAGCGCCTTGGTATCGCAAGTTGCAGCATGCATTGCGTAAGCGACATGTTTGTTGTCTAAGTCCCATGCCACTGTGCTGACCGCTGCCTCAGCTTCATCACCTCCTCGAGCCTCAACAGGCTGCATCCCACGCGGTAAAATGGATCCGGTCGATTGCCCATTGGTCGTGCCAAGACCATCACAGAGCGCATGCATATACGGTGATTCTGTTCATTGACGGGATGAGTGGTGGACGGTAGGGCCTTCGAGGTTATCAAAAGCCTCACACAGGTTGTCTAGGCCATCCGAGGAGTTTTTCAGGCGCACGCGGTCGTTGGGTTCGGGCTTATTGGGTGCTGGGGAGTTGGAACGTTTGGTGGGGACCTCCAGTAAGTCCTCAACCTCCTGTTCACTGTTATCAGGCTGATCATGCCTTGCAGGATTCTCTCCTTTATTCTCCCCCTCGATCTGCACGGTGGCAGATGGCTTATCGGCACCATCACGTTGTACAGTACATCCGTTTTTGCACTGCAACATGTTGTTTGACGCACCATCTATATTGACTAGGTCTTCCTCACGCCGATCAAACATGACATTATGTTCAACAGTTACCTGTTGTTACGTGAGTCGACAGACCTGCGTCGAGGTCAAGGGTTTACTTACTCTGAGGGAGGTACTCACGAAGAGACACTGCGTCCTCAAAGAAGTCTCAAGGGAGAAAAGGCTAGGTCACAACTCAGATGGGTTGTGGATCGCAAGACTGACGCTGTAATTGCGCAGAACAAGAATAAGGAAGGGATACAGGCTATGCGGGTATTTAAGTACTATTGCTTAGGTAAGAAGAAGTCAATAGAACAATGTGAAAAGTGGGAGCACGTGACTACTATAAGAGAAGTAATCAGAGGAGTAGATAGTCCTGTTGACGAGACGATAGGTTAGAGGGGGAGAAGTATGGGAGAGGAGGAGACATCAAAGGTGAGTAAGTAATCGGTCTCGTCCTCATGGTAAGGGAAGAGATCAAGGTAAACCCATCGAATGGTATGGATGAGAAAGAAAGTGTGATATAGGAAAATAATCGTAACATTACCCCCTTCGTACACTCGAGCTCCAGGCTCGAGATATCTAGATCTCCTATTCGTTGTCCACCAAGGTATTGAGGTCATCGTCACTCGAGTAAGATCCTCCATAAGTGTAGCGAGATTCAGGTTGGGTAAGCGGGTCGACTGGGCAGTTATTGACCACATGCCCCGGGGTGTTGCATCTTCCGCAGATCCGAAGGTTGCAAATGTCGTCAGAGTGTCCCCATTGAAGGCAAAGACTACATTGGGTCTCCAAACAATGATGTGCTGTGTGACCCGGCGCCGATTCTCTACAGGAAGGACAGGTGTATAGTGGGCAAGAGAGTCTGAAGTGGCTGAGATCTGAGCAAATATAGCACCGGGTGTTGGGCGAGGTGGGGCGAGAGGAGGTGACCAAGACTCTAGAGGCGGAGGAAGTAATCCATTGTCCGTCTGCGACCTGAATTCGGATGACATCGTTGTCCTCTATGGCGGGAGAGATGGGGTGAGAAGAGATGTGAAGAGCTAGAGGGATAGGGGGAGGAGAGATGGTGGTGGGTCGGCTTACTCCGATCTGTTCAAGGTAACGCTGTTGCTCTTCATGAGAGAGGGTTCCCCAGACACGTAGGAAGGTGGGGTAGAGGGTAACGCTTGGGAGCTCCTCCAGGTATTGGTGGAAGGAGTTGGTGACAAGGAGGTTGAGGACCGGACCGGGTAGGAATGAGAGGGTGGTACGTAGAGGTGCTCCGAGTGACTCAGGTAGATCAACAGGGCAGGCTCTGAACAGTTGGAGCTGGGCGATCGAGATATGGTGGAGAAGTTGGACAAGGGCCTGGCACTCGGTGTCGTGCTCGTAAGACGGGAGTCTCTCGACTTCGCTAAGGATGGTGGGGGAGGCAATGGCAATGGTAAAGAGGGTGTGTACTCGAGAGGTGGCAAGGAACCTAGTGTCGATGGGGTGTGTTTCAGGGGGAGGTGGGTGAACAGGTGAGTAGAGCGAGGTGGGGATATGATATGGCATGGGAGAGAAGGGAGTTGGACTGGTTGTTGACTCCTGCGTCGAGCAAGGCGGTCAATATATAGAAGGAGACTAAAGTTGGCGAGGAAGAAGAGGATACAGAGGGCAAGAGCAATACCAAACCAGATGAAAGGGACGTCTCCAGGCTGCATGCACAGGGGGGTACTCACAAAGAGACGCCTCGTCCTGTGGTGCTAGTAATGGATGGGGCAGCTGGGTTCTCTACAGAAGCAAGAGTGCGTTCTGGCGTGGTCAAGAGGGAGATTGTGGCGGCGAAGGAAGTCAAGTTGGTATATGGTGAGTCCCAAGAGCCAGGGGATGTCAATGGGTCTGATGGGGGCGGAGATGTTGTCGTGTTGGGGGATGAAAGGCATGTTGTTGTTCTTAAGTTCTGGAGCTGGTGGGCCTTTTTGTACGTCGTGAGAATGTCTGGTGCATGTCAGAGGTTGGACTCAGGTTCCCAAGTATTTTCGGATGATGGGTATCCTTTCCACGCGGTCAGGAACCTCCGGCGTCCCGCGGAGCCTCGATGTGAAACGATCTGTTCCACCTCATACTCTTCTTCGGAGGCAATCAGGTCGGGCGGTGGTTTTGAGAAGTTGGGGCCATGTGTTTCAGTTTCCTTGTATGGGGATAGCAGTGAGGCGTGAAAGACATCGTGGATTTTCCATGTGGGCGGAAGTTTGAGTCGGTAGGAAAGTGGGCCTAGTACCTGTAAGATTTCAAACGGGCCCTGTCTCTTGGGCGCAAGTTTCCTGGAGGGGTAGTTGGTTCGAAGGTGGGTGGCTTCCAGCCATACCTTTTGTCCAACCTTCCATGGGATGAAGTGTCGGAAGTTCCGCTCCTTTATGATCCGACGAGCTGTTTCGTGTGCTGCCAGTGCTTTCTTCCGTGCTTCTTCCAATGCAGATAGTCGGGTTTCCAAGGCAGGGATGAAGGTTTTTCCTAAAGGGGGATACGCCCGTGGTTCATAACCATAGAGAAGGGAGAAGGGAGAAACTTTGGTTGAGCTGTGTGGGACCGAATTGTGATGAAACTCAGCTGTGGGAAGGAAGTCCGACCATTTCCGAGGGTTGTTGGTGCAGAAGATGTGAAGGTATGTCTCAACTTCTTGATTGGCACATTCAGTTTGTCCATCCGTCTGTGGATGGTATGCGGTGGATAGTTTGATGTCGTAGTGGAGGAGTCGAGTGAGTTCTCTGGCGAAGGCCAATGTGAATTGAGGGCCTTGATCAGAGATCAGGGAGTCGTGAAGTCCAAATCATTTGAAGACGTGTGAGACAAAAAGTTGGGCAACACTGGCCACATCAATTGTTTTGGAGCAAGGTATGAGAATTACCCCCTTTGTAAGGCCGTGGTCAACCACGACCATCAATGAGTCATGTCCGTTGGAGGGGGGAAGATCCATGACGAGATTGACAGAGAGTTGTTTGAAGGGGAGATTACAGGATGAGGGAATGGGCATTAGTTGGGGGCGAGTGGGGTGGTGGTTGACTTTGTTCTGTTGGCAAGTTGTGCAGCCAGAAATGAATGCATTGACAAAGGAGGAGAGACCAGGCCACCAGAAGTCGCGTTCCAATAAGGCTTTGGTGCAAAAGCGTCCTGCATGGCCCGTGGTGGGTGATTCATGTATGGATTTTAGAATATCCTGCCATTCATGTGGGGGAATATACATTCGATTTTTGAAGTAGAGATGTCCATCGGTCATATGCCAGTCGTCTTTAAGGAAGCGAGGGAATAAGGGGGATCCTTGTTGGAGGTTTTCAAGGGCTCGGAGGACTAGGGGATCAGACTGGGTGGACGATCTTATTTTCCTTGCCAGGGCGAGGTCCAGGGCGTTAATGATAACCGGTTCTGGGTAAATGGATGCGTCTATATTGTCCTGGGTGGTGTCGACGTGATCACATCGAGAGAGTGCATCTGCTGGGCCCATCTGCGTCCCTGGGGTGACCTGCCATCGCAGATCAAAGTCCTGTAGGAACAAGGACCATCTGGCCTGTCATCTGGATAGTTTCCGCAGGTCCTTGATGTAAGAGAGGTTTTTGTGGTCGGTGATTATGGTAACTGGATGGGGGGTTCCCTGCAAATATTGTTGCCATTCCTCTAGAGCCAGGATGACCGCTAGGAGTTCTCTATCGTAGATATCATAGTTTCGTTGGGCAGAGGTGAACGTGGTCGAGTAGTAGGTGCAAGGGTGAAGGTCAGAGTTCTCATCAGATTGCATGAGTACCGCTCCAGCAGCTAACAAGGAGGCGTCTGTCATGATGGTAAAGGGGCGAGTGACATCAGGGATTCGTAGGACAGGAGCAGAGGAAAAGATCTTTTTGAGTCATTTGAAGGCGTCTTGTCGTGACTGCGTCCAGTTCCAGGATTCTCCTTTTCGGGTAAGTTGGTTCAGGGGGGCAACAATGTTGGAGAAGTCTGGGATGAATTTCCTGTAGAAGTTGACAAAACCCATGAACAACCTGACTCCCTTGACTGAGGTGGGCAGTTTCCATTTCTCAATGGCTTCGAGCTTCTTTCCATCCATCTCTATCTTGCCCTGTCCGATGATCATTCCTAGAAATTCCATGTGAGGGGCATCAAAGGTGCACTTAGAGAGTTTGATTGACAGCCCATGTTCTCTGAGTCTCCAAAGTATCCATCTCGTTCGCTCATGGTGAAGGGTGATGTTGTCTTTGGTGTGAATGCCCAGATCATCCATGTAGACCTTTAACCATTTCTCCTGGATCATATCCGCGAAAATGTGATTCATGAATGCTTGGAACGTGGGTGGGGCATTGCAGAACCCAAAGAACATCACCATCGGTTCGAACAGACCCAAGGGAGTGATGAACGCAGCCTTCCACTGGTCCTTCTTTCAGATGCGAATGTTGTTATATCCCCATCGTATGTCAAATTTGGTGAATAGAGTGGAGGACTTCATGTCGTCAATGAGTTCTGGGATGAGAGGGAGAGGATAGGCGTTCCGGATGGTATGGGAGTTTAGATAGCGATAATCTTGACAGGGGCGGAGAGTTCCATCCTTCTTGGGTATGAAGAAGAAGGGGGATGCTTGGGGTGATTTTGAGGGCACTATTCTCCCCGTCCGGAGGTGCTCCTCAACGAACTCTTTGCAGGTTTCCATTTCCGCTGGGTTTAAGGAGTATATTTTCGCTATTTTAGGGGTAAAATCCAGGTGAAGTTCAATGGTATGGTCATAGGAGCGATGTGGGGGAAGTTGGTCATGCGTCTTCTCCGAAAACACATCCATGAAGTCTCAACACCATTCAGGGATAAGGGGTTCCTTCGCCTCGGTGGTTTGTGCAATCTGGGTAGAAATAGTGGTCCTTCTGACGGCTTCTCCTTTCAGCCAGGTCTCCCATTTGTTTAGTCGTTTGGAAATTTTGCGGTCTGCATCCAGTCCCAACCATCAAAGAAGGTATCGCTGTGGAATGTGATCTGTCAACGAGGGATATGGGGTTCTAGGGATAGAGATGGTATTGGCACTCCAGTCGATCTTGGGATTCCATTTGCATAGCCAGGGCATTCCCAGTATGACCTGTCGTCATCCTAGACTTAGGACCATCAGGTCCATGGTTTCCTTCGATTGAGGGAACAGGATGTTGGTGTGTGCTTTCCAGCAGATTGTCCCTTTGGCATTGGTCGTCCCGTCCACATTGTAGGCGAGGATAGGCTTTGGAAGACGTTTCAAGGGGAAGTTTGCTTTAGTTAAGAGACCAATGTCGATGAAGTTTCCAGTGGCTCCACAGTCGATGATCGCTGTGGTTTCGACGATTTGTGTTCTAGTAGCTAGTTTGATGGGAAGATGAATAGTTCATTCATTGGGCAAAGCTACTAGTACATGGGCTAGGTCATGGGAAGGTGACGTCGAGGCGCCTTCCCGCTTCAAAAATCCTCTTCAAAAGAGAGGGTATCAAAGGTAGTGGCGACTGCCACATCTTCTCTTGGCTCTTCATAGCAGAGCTTCAAGGTTCAAAGAATCTCCTCTTCGCTCCTTCCCTGGGTTTTCAAGGTCTGAACATAGGCGTCCATTGGGGTGATGGGAGCGATGGTAGCGGTGGTGAGGGTAGAGGTGTCAGTGGAGCGAACTTGTTGGGGGCAATGGTTGGATGTTCGAGGTTGGTTCTGGGAGGATCCCTTGTAGGTGTTGCAGTGGTCTGCATTGTGTCCCTTTTTGCGACATTTAAAGCAAAGGCCTTCTTGAATGCATCGAGCACGTTCTGGGGGGGTGAGTTTCTTGAGACGCACAAAGTCCACATCCATGGCATCTGGATCTCGGGCAGAGCGTGAGGAAGACAAAGATGAGTGACCAGGGTCGTGCCCTCCTTGTAGGGCGATGATACGCATTTTCTGGGTGTGGAAGTCTCGAGCCTTGTCAATCCATTCCTGGATCTTAGTGGGGGGGGTCGACATGGAGAGGATCATGGTGGAGATCTGGGGATCCAGTCCAGTAGCGAAGCGCACTATGGTCTCTTTAGTATCCCCCATCTGGGCTTTAGCAGCGAGGGTCTGGAATTTGGTGATGTAGGTCTGGAATCCATCGTCAACGACTTCTTTACCATCCTCTGTCTTTCTTTTCTCCTTTTGTTGTCTGAGCTTGTACAGTCTGTTTCGAGATGTCTCCGCCAGGTCATAGGAATATAGAGTGGACGCAAAATTTTCCGCCAATTTGTCAAAGGTCTTCTTTGCTGGAAGGACGGTGGTATCGGCCATCTTGTCATACCATATTTCAGCGAACTGAGCTCCTCGTCCTGTGCTCATTTTATTAAGGGTAGTCATGATTTTTTCACTGTCATCAGGGTAGATGGAGGAGTTAATGGCAAAGTAGGCTTTCATCGCCTTCATCCATTGGATGGCATCCTCTGGATCTCCTGAGAAGTCAGCAGGGAGTGCTGCTTTCAGTTCTGTGGTTCTGGTAGTAGTAGACATCGGGTTGGCGGGGGGAGCTGGAGGATTGGCTGGGGCTGGGGGTGGTGGAGGGAGAGGAGGTAATGTTGTCGGGTTCGCAGGGACAGAGGGGGCGATGGGACCAGGAGGAGCAGGTGGTGCTGGTGGGGCAGGGGCAGGGGGAGCTACTGGGGTGCTCGAGAATGCTGGGAGGTTCGCCAGGGTGCTGGATGAGCTGGCCGAGGGTATTGAGAATGCTACAGGGGAGCGTTTCCTAGGTGATGGTTGGAGTGCTGGGTTGAGGAAGGGTTTTCCTGCTGTTACTCGTTTTCCAGGGGATGGGGGTGTGGGTATCTCAGGGGATAGACTGAGTTTGACTGGAGATAGTCTCTGGGGGGTAGTTGCTAGGTCAAGGGGGTTCTGAGTGTCTTGGGGTGTTCCGGTTTCTTCCGGATCTTCGGGGGCTCGAAAAATTCCTTTGGGGCATCAAGGAAAAATCTTGGGTGGGCTGGGGTGGTCCTACTCCTAAATAGGAGGAACAAAAGGTTATTCTTGTTCTTTTGTTACACGAGTCGACAGACTTGCAATGAAGTTATGGATTTACTTGCTCAGAGGGAGGTACTCACGAAGAGACGCTGCATCCTCAAAGAAGTCTCAAGGGAGAAAAAACTAGGTCACAACTTAGATGAGCTGTGGATTGCAAGACCTGATGCTGTAATTGCGCAGAACAAGAATAGAGAAAAAGAGGAGTACAGGCTGAGTGGATATATAAGTACTATGGGTTACATAAGTAGAACGTCATAGAACTAGATGGAATGAAGGGGACACGTGACTACTACAAGAGAAGTAGCCAGGGGAGCGGACAGTCCTGTGAGAGGGAGAAACTAAGGATTAGAGAAGGAAGAGGAGGGGAATGGAACAAGTGTCAAATGTAAGTAGATAGTCATCTACTCTTTCATAGTAGGGAATGAAAGGAGAACATAATCGACTAGTTAGATGGACAAGGAAGAAGGTGTGACAAAGGAAAAGAATCATAACATCATCTCCTCCATCCACGAATCACCCACTGGTGGTCATGGTGGATACTTCTGTACCGTTAATCTTCTTCAAAAGGACTACTGGTGGCCCAGCCTTACCACCTTCATCCAAAATTTTATTGCTGGCTGCGCCCCTTGCCAGGCATGCAAGGTTAACACCCACCCCAGCACCCCTGCTCTTGCCCCTATCCCATCCTCGGCCACTCGCCCTTTCCAGCAAATCTCCATGGATCTCATTACCAACCTCCCCACCTTCCAAGGCTACAATTCTATTTTGGTCATGGTCAACCATGGCCTTACTAAGGGGGGGGCGATTTTCCGTCCTTGCAACAAGACTGCCTCTGCCACAGACATCGCCTCCATCTTTTTTCAGCACATCTTCCCCCAATTTGGCCTACACAACAAGGTCATCTCTGACCAAGGACCCCAATTCACCTCTGCATTCACCAGAGAACTCACCCACCTTCTAAATTACAATGTTGCCCTCTCCACTGCCTACCACCCCCAGACTGATGGAGAATCTGAACAGGTAAACCAGGAACTAGAAACCTATCTCCGCCTTTTCTCCTTCAATCAACCCAACAAATGGGTGGAACTCCTCCCAATGGCAGAATTCTCTCATAACTCCACTACCCACTCAGTCACAAATCAAACCCCGTTCTCTCTCATGATGGGCTATGAACCCTGTGCCTATCCTAAAATAGAACAAACCTTCCTTTCAGAACTTGAAAAACGCCTCAAACTTCTCAAACAAGCCCAATCAGAAGCCATAGAAGCCCACACCAAAGCAGCCAACCTGGTCAAAGACCAAATAAACTCCTGTTTCAAACCATGGAAAGTCAGAGATAAGGTATGGCTGGATAACCACAACCTGAAACTCCACTATCAATGCAAGAAACTTGCCCCTCGCCAAGAAGGCCTGTTTGAAATCGAACAAGTTCTATCCCCCCTCTCTTACCACCTCCAACTTCCACTGACTTGGAAGATCCATCCAGTCTTCCATGCCTTCCTCTTATCCACCTATCAGAAGACTCCCAAACACAGCCCTAACTTCAACTGCCCTCCTCCCTCGGAAATCCAGGGAGAAGAAGAATACACTGTGGAATCCATCATTGCCTATCAAGGCACCTCTGCCCGCCGCCAATTCCATGTCCATTGGAAAGGCTATCCCCCATCAGAAGACACTTGGGAACCACCTTCCAATCTTGCTCATGCCAAATACATCCTCAGAGCCTATAAAATGAGACGCAACAACATCTTTAAAACTCCAGACTCCCCCTAGACTCAATCATGCAGGTCATTCTCTCCACCCCAGAAATGATCTTCATCTTCGCTATGGCCAGTCTCTTTTTCCTTTCTTGCTTTTGCTTCCCTACCACACCTTACATGTGGATGATTGACATTCTAGGTAGACATTTTGAGTTTGGCCTCATTCCCCCCACTCATGTCAGAGCCCCAAACTGGAGCTATGACAGCACCACTGATGCCTGGGGCACGGCCACCACTGCTACCAATTGGGGTGATACCCAAATGGAGTAAGCAGTACTCTGCACCTCCAAATTCAAATTCCCATAGTTGAAGGCCTTAGCACTCGAATGGGACTCCACCCCTCCTTAATTAGCAATCCAAATGGGTATGGCCTTTGGGAGCCCATCTATATAAGACATGCATTTCACCCCTTCAAACCCTTATTCCCCATGTCCAACATCTCCACCAACTGCATCCTCACACTTCCCCAGTTGCAACGCAACCTCCTCTATGCCACCTTCCTCGAAACCCCCTACCTCTCATCACAAATTGAGTACTGTGCATTCGTGCAAAATTCCCCTGCCCTATGGGAAGCCATCTCCATGTACCGCATCTACATCACCTTTCACAACATCTACACAAAAAGGCCTCCCCCCTACAAGCATTGTGATGCAGACATCAGACA
>JBBPMA010000910.1:0-15399 GCA_038090075.1 Xanthoconium purpureum | reverse complement strand
GTCGCTAGGTCTAGGGGGTTCTGGATGTCCTGGGGTGTTCCGGTTTCTTCCGGATCTTCTGGGGCTCGAAAAATTCCCTTGGGGCGTCGAGGAAAAATCTTGGGTGGGCTGGGGTGGTCCTACTCCTGAATAGGAGGGACAGAAGGTTATTCTTGTTCTTTTGTTACGCGAGTCGACAGGCTTGCGTCGAGGTCAAGGATTCACTTACTCTGAGGGAGGTACTCACGAAGAGACACTGCGTCCTCAAAGAAGTCTCAAGGAGATAGAAGAGCTAAGTCACAACTCAAACAAGTTGCGGATTACAAGACTGACGCTGTGATTGCGTAGAACAAGAATAAGGAGGAAGTACAGGCTAGGCGGGTATTTAAGGTACTACTGATTACCTAAGAGGAATCGAGTAGAACGATGTGGAAGATTCGGGGACACGTGACTACTGCGAGAGAAATAGTCAGAGGAGCGGATAGTCCTGTTAAAGAGGCAAAGGATCAAAGGGGAAAGAGTACTGGAGAGGCGGAGGTGTCAAAGGTAAGTAGGTGATTGGTCTTGTTCTCATGGTAGGGGAAAAGGTCGAAGTAAACTCGTTGAACGGTGCGGATGAGAAAGAAAGTATGATAAAGAAAGATAATCGTAACAGGGGGGATCCCACATCAAGGTGGGTAAACACAGTGGCAGCAAGCCTGGTGTCTAGAATGAGGGCAACAAGACAGTCAGTCCCTGCAAGGTCAAGGACTTCTTGTATGAGGTGATGACCATGTGGAGGAACATTGACAGAATGGATGGAATCCAGGGAAGAGGGAGTTTGTTTGACAAGAGTGTTACAGGCCTGTTGCCAGGATTCATCGACCCTGTAGGTCCATTTGGAGTGGTCAGTGACCAAAGTATGAAAAGGGGAAGTGGAGGAGGCAGGTGCAATGTGAGCTTGGTTCCAAGTTTCTCTGTCTTCACTGGCCCATCCAGTATGAATGACAATGGAGGTTAGTGAGGGTGGAGCAGGGGAAGCAGGCCTTGTGATGGGAGATTTGGAGAAGAGAGTGAGGCAGAGTTGTTCATAGGTGGGAGGACAGTTGGCAGTGATTTTGGCAGGGACATCAGAGCCGTTGGAGCAGTAGACATGGATGGCTGCCATGGTAGTTTTAGAGGAGCAAGTGGAGTGATGTTTGGTTTGTGAGGAGAACATTTTGGATGGGGAAGGAAACGCAGAGGGATTGGCCTTCTTATAATCTGAAAGGGCATCCTTGGCATGGGAAAGTTCTTTTTTGGGAATCCAAGAGTCCTCTTTCATGAAGTATCCTTTCCATCAGATTAGGAAGGAATGGTGTCCCATGGAACCTCTGTGGCATAAGATCCATTGGACTTCAAATTCTTCCTTGCCAGCAATAAGGTCAGGTGGAGGTCTTGGGAAGTTTGGGCTGTGTACATTGTTTTTGTGATAGGGAGATAAGAGAGAAGCATGGAATGTGTAATGGATGTTCCATACTTTTGGGATGTGGAGTTTGTAAGTGAGGAGAGATAGGACATCTGTGATGACAAAAGGGCCTTTTCTTTTGGAAGTGAACTTCGGGTTTGAGATCTGATGTTTTAGGTTGTGGGCTTCTAACCATACTTTGTCTCCTTTTTTGAAGGGAGTGAATTCCCATTGTCCTTGAGCTGCCATAACTTGTCAGGTGAGTTCATGGGCTGCTAAAGCTTTGTCTTGGGCAGCTTGGAGGAGTTTTAGTCTATGTTTGATGGCAGGAAGAGAGGAGTCAGGTAGAGCAGTGGGAAGAGCATGGGGTTCAAAGCCCATCATGAGAAAGAATGAAGATTTGCCAGTGACAGAGTGGGGACAATAATAGTGTGTGAATTCTGCATGGGAGATAGAATCAGACCATAAGACTAGATTATCTCTGCAATAGATTCAGAGGTAGGTTTCAACTTCCTGGTTTACATGTTCTGTTTTTCCATTGGTTTGGGGTGATAGGCAGTAAAGAAGGCAAGAGAGTAGCTGAGGATTCTTCCAAGTTCTTTGGTGAAGGTGGAAGTGAATTGTGGTCCATAGTCACTTATGATTTTGTTGTAGAGGCCAAAGTGGAGGTAGACTTTGTGGAAGAAAAGGGAGGCAATCCCTTTAGCAGTAATGGTTTTGTTGGTGGGGCATATAATTACCCCCTTAGTAAGCCCATGGTCTATCACAACCAGGAAAGAATCAAACCCATTGGATAGGGAAAGGTTAGTAATCAGATTGCAAGATAGTTGTTGGAATGGGCAGAAGACATGGAATTTGATTAGAAAGAGAGGGGGAACAGTAGGATGAGTGTTTGCCTTGTTTTATTGGCAGGTGGCACAACCTTTGATGTATTTTCATATGTATGGAGCAAGGCCCAGCCACCAGTAGTCAGTGGCCACAAGCTGTCAAGTTTTAAGGTATCTAGGGTGTCCTGTGGTTTCATGGCCATGGTGTCAGGATACAATATCATGGTGGAGGTTATTGTCAGGTGGGATGTAGATATGGTTTTGGTAGGTGAGGATACTGGTATCACACTGCCAGTCTGTGAGACAAGAGCAGAATGGCAGAGGAATGGAGCCATTGATGGCTTGAAGGACAGTGAGAAGGAAGGGGTTATCTTTCAAACAGGATTTTATGTGGTTATTGAGAGCAGTGTCAATGACATTTACAAAGAGAAAGGGGGAAAGGAGGGTTACTTCTTCATTGTCTAGTGCTGATCTAGGGAGATGATTGATTCTGTGAGAGAGAGTGTCAGGTCCTGTGAGTTTGGATCTGGGAATGTGGATCATTTTCAAGTCATAGTCTGTGAGATCAATGAGCCATTGGGCTTATTGGCAGTTTAGGTGTTGGGATTGTCAGAAGTGGATGAGATTCATATGGTTGGTGAAAACTTGAACAGAGAATGGGAAACTTTGTAGGTAGTGACATCATGCTTGGAGTCCTCATAAAAGAGCAAGGAGTTCTCTGTCATAGATGTCATAGTTTTGTTCTGCAGGAGAGAGGGACTGGGAAAGGTAGGAGCAGGGGTGCCAGTCTCCATTGGTATTGGTTTATAGAAGGATTCCACCAGTGGCATAGAGAGAGGCATTGGTGGCAATTGCAAAGGGTTTGGTGGGATTGGGGAATCAAAGTATAGGTTTCAATAGGAAGAGGGATTTGTGTAGTTCAAAGGCTTTCTGTTGGTGATTCTCCCAAGTCCAATGTGAGTCCTTTTTGATGAGGTCAATAAGTGGGTGAGTGACAGCAGAGTAGTTGGGAATGAATCTTCAGTTTGCAAATCCTAGAAAGAAGTGGACTTTTTTGATGGTGATAGGGATGGGCCATTTGGCAATGCTGTCAAGTTTGATGGGGTCCATGGTAAGTCCATTCTTGTTGATGATAATTCCAAGGTAGTCAACCTCCTTAGTGTTAAATTTGCATTTTGCTAGTCTTAGGTGGAGGTCAAGTTCCTCCATATGTGCAAGAACTCATTTGGTTCATTCAATGTGAAGGTCATCTTCATCAGAGGCAATGAGGAGATCATCCATGTAAATGATAAGCCATTCTTCAGCGATCATGTCTCTGAAGAAGTCGTTCATGAATCATTGGAAGGTGGTAGGAGAATTGGATTGCCTAAAGAACATGACCATGGATTCAAAAAGCCCTTTGTGGGTAATAAAGGCACCCTTCCATTGATATTCATCTTTGATGCAGACATTGTTATATTCCCAGTGGACATTGAATTTGGTGAAGACATTGGCCCTTTTGAGTTTATCAACAAGGTCACTGATAAGGGGAAGAGGGTAGGTGTCTTGGATGGTATGTTTATTAAGGTATTGGTAGTCCTGACATGGGCATAGTTTTCCGTTTTTTTTCTTTATGAAGAAGAATGGAGCTGCTTGGGGGGAGTTGGAAGGGCAGATTTTCCCAGATTTCAAGTGTTCATCTAGGAATTCCTCAACAGCTTTCCATTCTTTGGCAAAGAGGGGATTAAGTTTTTCAATTTTTGGAACAAAGGACTCCTTGAGGTTGATCTCATGAGTGTAAGGATGGAATGGGGGAAGTTGACCTGGTCCAGGTTCTTTAAAGACATTGGTATATTTAAAGAATTCAGAGGGGAGGATAGGTTCAGGTTTGGCTGGTTCTGCCTGGATTGCTAGCTCAGTGGCATGGGTGAGTTTAGCCATGACTGCATTGGAAATGAAGCAGGAACCACATCAAACAATCCAATTGAGGGTATAATTGCAGTTGGCTCTGTCAAGGAATTTGTCTTCAGTTTCTGCATTGAGGTAATCAAAGAGTAATTTGTCCATTTTTGGGGAAACATAGGTGTGACATGAAGGAGGTAGCAGTCACTTAAAGAGTTTGTTATTAGTCTTACAAGTGGCAACTGACAAAATACCACTTCCGGATTTGGGACTGGTTGACCAGTCAAACCCTACAATCTCAGAATTACCAGAACTGCTGGAACCACTGGAACCACCTGGAACCACCTGGAACCACCTGGAACCCTCCAGTTCCAACTAAAACCAACTGGAACTACCAGAAGTGTCAGAACCCACAGTTCCGAATTCAGTAGTCCCTTTATAGATATTACTACACTATTCATTCCACCCTGTTCCATTCATTCCCATTAAGGTACAAGTGTGCCTTTACCACATAGTACTATATAAGCCTATGCTTTACCTATTAACATCTCAGTCATTTCCACCCTCTTTGGCATTGACTGAGGTGAGTTACTACTTCTCTTACTTATCCCAATACTCATGTATAGTAGACCTATTCTACTTCTAGAACTTGACAGCAACAAAGGTGGAGTGGAGGGCTTTATATTTGTCTAGGGATTCAGAGATGGAGAGGGTCCATTTCTGCCAATCAATGACTGGATTGGTTTTCAGAGCCAGGGATCTTCCAGGATGATATTTTCAGATCCACAGTTCATTACATGCAGGGTAATTTCCTACACAATCCTTTTGATGTTGAGGAAGAGGGTGGAGGTGAAGAGGATCTTTTCATTTCAGTTAGTGGATTGATCCACATTGTGGATGATGAGGGGAGTCTTGAGTCAGGTGGTAGGGAGTTTGTGTTTTCACACAAATCCCCAGTCAATGCAAGAGATTTCTGTGCCACTATCAACAAGAGTGCAGGTGTCAATGGCTTTCATTGTGTGCAATGGGTTGATCAGGGAGATGGGAATTTTCATAGTTTTAGTCCTAGATACAACTACAGCAGCACAAGAAACAGAGGAAGCTTGTGTTGAAGGAGCTTCCCCATTTAAAAGACCCAAAGAGAAGAATGCTATTTTCCTGATGGTGGCTTTGTTTTCCATTTCAACTAGGCCAGATTCTTCATTCTCCCAGGTTTCAGCAGGTTTCTGGATTTGTTGGACCCTTTTAGAAGGTCCAGAGAAGCAAGGGCATTGGTTGGATAGATGTCCTTTCTCATGGCAATGGTAGCATCTGCCTTCTTTTTGGTAGCAAGTGCATTCCTCAGGGGTGAGTTTGCCAATTTTAATGGCATTAATGTCCATGGTGTTAGGATCATGGGTAGGAGGGGGAATGTAGTAAGGGGTAGGGTTCAAGGTGGTGGTTTTTCCTCCAAAGTTAAAGGATTTCTTGGAATGGTTGGTGATTTCATTCACATGTTCCCATTGGGTTTGGAATTGGAGGACATGGTTGTACCAAGTGTCAATAAAGTCAGGGATGGTGTCCATGGAGTAGATTCTCCTTATGAGAGGCATAGGGATAGCATTGGAGAAATATCTGATGAGGATAGGGGAGTTGTCCTTGGAAATGAGGCCAGCAACTGTTGCCTTCTGTTGGAAGGTTGATATGTAGGAGTTGAGAGACAGTTTGTATGTTTCATCTCTTTGTTGGATCATTTTCATGGTGGTTAGCCATGCAATAGTGTCATCAATGGTGTCCTGGCATTCAAAGGCCTTCTCAAAGTCAGGCCAGGTTTTCATACTTAGGATGGTGCTGGTAAGGGCAGTGGCATGAAAGGTTGCTGCCCAGGTGGCAATGGTTCCTTTGGTCATATAGAAGAGGGCAAAGGCAATTTGTTTGTTGTCATTGTTGTAAACATCTGCATTGGTAATAAGGTAGAATGCTACCAAGTTTAGCCATGCAGTGGCTTTGTCAAAGAAGCTGTCATAGATTTCAGGAACTCCAATATGGTGTTTGATTGGTTTCAGGGTGGTCATGACTGGTGGAGTAGGTGGTGGAGCAGGTGGTAGAGTGGATACTATAGGTGGGATGAAGGGTGGAAGTTATCCCAGTGAGAAGATGGATGGGGCTGGAGGAGAAGGGGGTCTTCCAAAGGTTGGAAGAGAAGTAAGTGAGTTGGAGGAAGACCCAGTAGTGGATTCTATGGGGATTTGGAGAGAGGTAGAGAGTCTTCTGGTGAGGTCCTCTAGTTCTCCAGTGTTTTCTCACATGAGAAGTTGCTCATCTTCATTGGAGGGTGGATCTGATTCTTCAGAGTAAGGGGGAGATTCAGAGGTTTCTGGTTTAGGAGTGTGGAAGTTCCTGGCTTGTCTAAGACCCCAGTGACTGGAGTGAGGGTTCATGGGTTGGTTTGAAATGGTGGGGAACTATTTGAAGATAGCCTTAAAAAAGAGTAAGCTAGATCTTTTGTTATGCTTGCCTTGAGTAGAGGGAAATGTAAATGCAAGGTCTTTGTAGAATCAAAGGTTCAAAGTGAAGTTCATCAATGGTTTGTCCAAGGACAAGACTTAGCAACTACTCAATAGTAAGTTGATGACTAAGCACTGAGTAAGCAAAAGGAAAGTCATAGAAAGTCAGGGAATGCTTAGTAATAAATGGAGAAAGGAATTGTATGATATACAATATGAGATAGTAAGTCATCAGGAATTGTTATGATTATTTTCCTATATCATATTTTCTTTCTCATCTGCACCATACGTCCTGTCTACTTC
This sequence comes from Xanthoconium purpureum, assembly GCA_038090075.1. Classification (NCBI taxonomy): domain Eukaryota; kingdom Fungi; phylum Basidiomycota; class Agaricomycetes; order Boletales; family Boletaceae; genus Xanthoconium; species Xanthoconium purpureum. The sequence goes on along the minus strand of JBBPMA010000910.1, from coordinate 8,497 downwards.
GATCTCTTTCCCTATCATAAGGAGGAGACTAACTATCTACTTACTTTCAATACCCTTGCCGCTCCAGTACTTCTTCCTCTTTGACCCCTTGTCTCTTCCACAGGACTATCCACTCCTCTGACTATTTCTCTTGTAATAGTCATGTGTTCCCACCTTCCACATCGTTCTACTAGATTCCTATTAGATAATCAGTAGTACTTAAATACCCACTTAGCCTGTACTCTCTCTCTATTCTTGTTCTGCGCAATCACAGTGTCAGTCTTGCAATCCACAGCTCATTTAAGTTGTGACCTAGTCTTCTCTTTCCAAGAGACTTCTTTGAGGACGCAGTGTCTCTTCGTGAGTACCTCCCTCAGAGTAAGTAAACCTTTGACCTTGACGCAAGTCTGTCGACTCGCATAACAGGAATGAGTAAGTGGGCTGAGGGAAGACTAATGACTGTAAAAGTACACATAAAAGAAGACATCAAGATCATATATGAGAAGATAAAGTGAAAAGGGAACACATAGGACTAAAGATCATAACAAAGGTACTCAAAAAAAGACACAACATCCTCAGTTAAGTCTCAAAGATAGTTGTGAGGTAACTAGGTTGATGGACAAGACTAACAGTCTTGAATACAAGTAGAACACTGTTATTGCATAGAACAAGAGTAAAAAAGAAAATATAGGCAGTGGTGGTATATGTACTACTAGTTATATGCTATAGAAGCACATAGAATGAAGTAGAATGTTATAAGAGAAGCATGACTAATGTATAACTGACATGAGAGAGTCAGCCAGGGGAGATAGCTGTCCATGGGAAGAAGATAAGTATCATGGAAGGAAGAAGATACTACAAGCATAGGGTCCAAGTAAAAGGTGGTAATGATCCATCTTTTTTTGATAAAGGGAAAAGAAATGATGAGTATGTCAGGTAATGGAGATAAGGAAAAAGGTATGTTGTAGAAATTGAATTGTAATACTTACTGACTCTTTGGACAAATATTACAGGAAGTATATAGAAATTGTGGAAAATAGAATTGATAAATCCAATTTGTTTGCTTTTGGACCAGATAGTGTCTATAAATGGGCTTTGTCACAATTAGGATTTGGTATAGTGGTGCAAGGTGCATCTTACTAATAGCTGGAACTAAGATTGATATATATAAAGTAGGCAGCATGTTAGAAAGGTGGTAGTTGAAGGCATGGCATGGCATGGCATGGCAGGCTTACTGTAAAGTTTCTTTGCACTGTAGTCTGTTATGAAGGGAGGCATCAGTGCATTGCTTATATGAAATGTGTTGGACTCTTTCTCTTGGCCTTTTATACCACTATCTATAAAGCCATTTACTTCTTTCACAACAGGCTTTTTGATAGCATCAGTATTAATGCCACCCTTACTGTCTTTCACTGCAGATTGTATATTTTACATTTCTAAGAGGATAATATTTCCTTGATATTTCATGTGTTTCTTTTGAGAGAAGGGCAACTTCAGACATAAGGATCATAGTGTGTTACAGATTTCGTATCCTTCGACGAGATCCCCTCTTTTTCCTTAGCTCCATGGGACGACCTCTCCCTTCCTCTCGGGAACTACCTCGTTCCTTACGCTGCCCCGCTCGATGCCTGGACCCCTCCGTCTCATTCCAGTTCCTCCTTATAGTTTCCTGCACGGTTAGGCTTCTATCTGCTGTGCCTAGATCTCACTGTCCTGTTGGCCTAATGCCCTCCGGATATATCTCGGTCTCTTTCCACTTTCGTCTTGGTCTTCCGTACATTCCATATTCTTTCTGCTCTTCTGATTCCGTGGTTCCTTTGTGACACGGAGCTCCATATCCCTTCTGGAACAGACCTCTTCCGGTCTCCCGCAAACCTTTCCTTTCTGCTCTTCTCGCAGCTCTCCGCTTCTCCTTTTAGACACGGAACCCCTACGGGCTTCTGCTTTCCACTTATGCCTCTATTCCATCTTGGTCCGTGCGCCTCCTTAGAAGATATATAAACCCCCCATGTACGCTGAGACCCCTCAGCTAGTTCTGCGCATTCGCATTGTAATCTAGTCCATTCCAAGGTCTCCTTTCGGATCCCTTGAGACTCCATCACCTCACGGTTGAGGGGTCACTTACATTCACACCTAATCTGTGTGCTTTGCCCAAGCAACGACTTACTCCTAAGTCCATCAAGTATCGCTTCAAGCTTTACTCTGTCCAGGAAGGCCATGCCATTAAGCCCTTGCCTGCCAGGCTACATCAATAAGACCTGTCGGCCACCTCACCAAAGTCTCACTAGGAAGAGCCCTAGGAGCATTGGTGGAACACTAGAGAGCGACGCTCGATGTAACATAGTGAAAGTGAAAACAAAAAATAAAATCAAAGGCTTAATTGCCTATTGACCTTGAATATTGCCTAGTTTCTCCACAATCCAAAGTGAGAGGAAGGTGTTGGTGGCCTTGGTGTTTAAATAAGCATGGTACTAGGTGGTGTTATGCTTGCCTCAGGTAAAGGTGAACATAGACACAAAGATTTGAAATAGAGTTAAGGATTTAAGAGAGACTATATATAGGAACTTCCTGGCAGAGTATTAGTGCTCATGTTAGGGGCACATAGCCCCAAATTAGTATAGCATCAGAAAATGGTGCATGTAATATGTATGGATAATCACATGTATCCATAAAAATAGTATAAAAAGAAGGGCTGCCTTGACAACAGCTCTCTATCTTAACTTACATCTACTCTGCATATCATTGGTAAATCTACTTGGTTCACTTCACCTGTGTGATCTTGAGTAACCTTACAATTTTTTGAAGTGCATTTACTTCAATTTGTGCAATGAGCCACATAGTTACTCAAGCAGAGACTATAGTGGCAAAGCTGCCTGAAGGTGAGAGTGACCCTTCACTGAATGATAATAATTGTCAATCCATGAAAGGGCCTTCTGAGATCTGAAAAAATACAAAGAAGCAGAAAAAAGGGGCACAAACTTCATAAATGGCTGGTGCTGGAAATGCTGGCCAAAAATCAAGGACTACTCAGCCTGAGACAGACATGCTGATGCCTGGAATCCTCTAGACCTCCCAGATGCTGGATAGCACTGAAAGGACTGTAAATGACCCACTGAGTCCCCTAACTCCTTAGCTTACTGAACATGATAACTCACCAATTACTTTGGATTCATTTTCTTGCCTAAGGACTGAAAGTCCTATTGTACAGATATATATGGAAGATGCAGCACCTGGAATAAGGATCCAATTTGGGAATGAAATCCCCATGAACCCCTGATTGGCCCTAGCAGCCATGAACAAATTCCTCAATGGAATTCAGCATCAATGGCTAAATTATGGATATGGCCCTGAAGGGTTCCACAATCATAGGATTAATTCTAGACGGCACCAAGCTGCAGCTATTGACAAAATTGGATGGGTAATAGCCACCCAGAAGGTCAAGGAATTGACAAGTAGGGCCAGTAGTTATGTGACCCTTGCTTCTATACTGATTAAGATGGAGAGATAGCAATTCCAGTTACTTACTAGTATTTCTATGAGGGAGGAAGGACCCTTCAGGAGAGACCAAAATATACCTATGAATGCAGGAAATAATTAGAATGGATTAGCCCCAAATATGTCAAATTGTCCAGCATATTTGTCCAGATCATTTTTAAAATGGATATTTGGGAGGAGATCCACCAGGGAGAGGTCCCCAGATGGGGCCCTTCTGACAACTATAATGAGGATGAGGATGAGAACAACCAGTCCACAGACAATGATGGTGATGATGGGAGACCACCTGCTAGATAACCAGGACCACCCAGAAGGAATTCTTTCACACAACCTGCTGGCAAACAACCCACAGATTATCTGGCTTGTTGAAACTATTTGAGGGGTTTTATCCCTGGTAACAATCATTACATGGATTCCATGCAACAAAGATATGCCCAGCATATTTGGAAACAAGTTGGTCAAGTGATTGGTTTGGTTGGACCAGAAGTCAAGGTGATGAATCCATCCAAGCCTGGAAAGTATGGTGGCCAGGATAACTTGAAGAAGTTCAAGGAGTGACTAAGCCACCTGCCTAAGATCACTGGACCTGATCACAATTCTGACTGAATGCTGTACACTGGATTGTACCTGGAGGAATGAGTCTAGTGTTGCCACAGTTTGGTTAACCAAGGACCAGTTTCTGTTTTGTTTTGTTTTGTTTTCCCATAGTTCAGTTTATATAATCAAACTCAACCAAACAGCAACTACAATTCTGGTTCCAGCTGACTCAGTTAGAGTTTAAAATCAATGAAAACTACATCTTGGTCTGGACTAGTTTGAAACTGGTCTGGACCAGTTCAAATAGCATACATGCAAAGAACAAAAAGTATATAGTACATACCACAAGTACTCAACTGGTGACAGACAAAGTAAAAAGGAAAACAAGCCATTACATCCCAAATACACTGTGCTGGTCAGATGGTCAAATAAGCAAAGATTTTATCATAACATGCTTAGGCCTTGTAGCATGTGCTGCATTGCAATGAAAGCCAGATGTTTGGGGAGCCTTCAGAATTACAGGCTCTGTGGAATGACAGAATCATCTAAGAAATAGCATTAAAAATTAGTTGGTAGTTATAGATGTGTGTTGAGCCATATCTTTTTATTAGTGAGCCATTGTCCAAACTGGGGAAATTGGTGTGCAAAACATCACCTGCCTATAGCACATGGAGGCATTGTTGCCAGTTAAATGGTGACTGGTTGCCATCTAGCCTTGTATTGAGGTCATGGAATAATAACTAAAAGTGGGTATAGTCTGGCTTCTTGGTGAAGGATAGTATGCAGGAGTGAATCAACAACTCAGTGAATTCTGTTGGAAGGGTCTTGTATAACTCAGCCAAGATGTGTTGCTTTATGCTACAAATGGCACTTCTCTATATTGGAGCACTATTGAACCAGGGTAGTAATCCATGTAAAAGATAAATAAGGACATACATAAGAGACTCCAAGTTGTCTTTGTGGCTGAGCTTATTTTCTAAATGACTGTTGATGGACACAAAAGCAGGGTGCCAACAAAGGAGAGGTCTTGGTGAAATGGAATGTGAATGTGTGTGTGATTATCTTGATAGCAATGTGTGACACTGAAGTCAGCAAGGTAGAGCATGTTGTTTTGTATCTTGTCCCTGACAAGAATGTTGGTTGGTTTGATATTGCAATAAATGAAGTCATGTGGGTGAACAGCTTCAAGGTGGGCAAGCTTAGATGGAACAGTTAGGAAGCTGTAGCTGTAGCAACTGGATGGAAAAAAGTACCAGTTGGCTCACAATCAACATTACAATACTGAGAGAAAAGATTTGCCCACAATAGTTAAATAGGTTCTCAAGTGAGGGTCCAAGAAAGCAGAGTGCCAGCACATTATGTCCAGATTCCAATCCAAATCAAACTGGCTGAGGGATCCCAAAAACACCATGTAATTGCAAGAGGACACAGTGTTTGTGCTCCAGTGAATGATTCTTAGGTCCAGGGTTTTCAAGCTTAACAACAAATTCACAATTGTCATTGGCAAGATCTGAAACATGAAAAACAATTCCTGGAAAACTCATATTACATTAGCTTACAAGAAATAGATTGAAAATTTCTTACTGGATGATTCAGAACCAAGTTTTGTGCCCAACTTGAAGTGATGGTCACTGCAAAATAGAGTTATTGAAACTGAGAAAAGTACAAGGAGAGAGAAAATGTGTTAAACAAGCAAAAAAGGAAACACATTGACTCAATGTGAACTTGATTGGCTGGAGCCAAATCATAAGATTGGAATATAAACATGTAAATTAAGCTATTGACAATAACATAACAACACAGGCTAACATATCAATCAATGCAAGAGTTCTGTAAGAGCACCTTTCTCCTATTCAATGGTCTCAATAAGTTTGTTGACAGCATTCTTCATCACCGCATTCTAAAGCTCTGTGCAACTGGCATTTATGGGTTGTTTAGGATTATTCATAATGTCCCACTGGTTTATCACTTTGCATTGGGCAAGGTTCAGCCAATCCTGCTTGTAGCTGATTTGATTCCACTTCTTTGTGTCTGTTTCTGAGCTAGATGAAAAGATTCACTTCCATGGGACAGCTGAAGCTTGAATGCAATGGTAGTCCATTGCAATGGCAAACAGGACTGGTTATGTTATGCCATTTGCCTGTGTGGGTTGGTATCAAATTATCACTTAGAATGACATGGCCAACCAGCAACCACAAATGACACACTTATGTTCCAAAACTTCAAAAGGTTTTCATCTTGTGCAGTCAAGGCACCATTTGTGTATGAACTGTACTTCTCCTCAACCATAATGACACCATCTTGGATATTCTTTCAACTTCCCATGCCCTTGATATGAAGTTGTGCAGCAATAACATTGAAATTCTCAAGAAAGCAGGGCTGGTTTTCTGCTGGTGCCTTGTAATATAGCCAGTCATGGTATTTGTTATGTGAGTCAACAGACTTGCATTGAAGTCAAGGGTTTACTTACTCTGAGGGAGGTACTCACAGAGAGACACAATGTCCTCAAAGAAGTCTCAGGTTTGAAGAACAAGGAAGTAAGGGACTAGGTCACAACCAGATGAGTTGTGGATTGCAAGACTGATGCTGTATTTGCATAGAACAAGAATGAGAGCAAGATATAGGCTGAGCGGATATTTAAGTACTACGGATTACTTAATAGGAATGTCGTAGAACTCTAAGGAAGGATAGGAACACGTGACTGTTGTGAGAGAAACAGTCAGGGAAGAAGACAGTCCTGTAGAGAGGAGAGGTATCAAAGGGAAAGGAGTACAGGAGAAGCATGGAAGTCAAAGGTAAGTAGGTAGTTGTCTTCCCACTCATGATAAGGAGAAAAGGAAGAATACACTTGACATGTAGTGTGGATGAGAAAGAAAGTATAAATAAGAAAAAGGATTGTAACATTACCCCTTTCATATACTCAAGCTCCAGGCTCAAGATGTCCTAGTCCCCTATTCATTGTCCACAAGGGTGTTGAGGTTGTCATTATCTGAGTATGTTCCTCCATAAGTGCTGTGAGTCTCTGGCTGGGTAAGCAGGTTGATTGGGCAGTTATCGACCACATGTCCTGGAGTGTTGCATCTTTCACAGATTTGAAGGTTGCAGATGTCATCAGAGTGTCCCCATCAAAGACAGAGATTATATTGGGTCTCCAGACAATGATGTGCTGTGTGACCTGGAGTGGACTCCCTGCAGGAAGGATAGGTATATGAGGGGCAGGAGAGTCCAAAGTGACCAAGATCCAAACAAATATAGCATCAAGTGTTGGGGGAGGTGGGGCAAGAAGACTGAACCAAGACTCAGGAGAGGGAGGAGGTGATCCATTGTTCGTCGGTGATCTGGATATGGATGACATTGTTGTCCATTGTGGTAGGAAGTGTGGGGGACACAGAACATGAGGAGATTTGAAGGGCTAATGGAATGGGAGAGGGGGAGTGGTTGGTCTGTCTGTCAGTTTCGGTCCACTCAAGGTAAAGCTGTTGTTCCACGCAAGAAAGGGTGTGCCAGACCTGTAGGAAGGCAGGATAGAGGGTAGTACTTGGGAGCTCCTCCAGGCATTGTTGGAAGGAGTGGGTGAGGAGGAGTTCAAGGATGGGGCCTGGTAGGAAGGAGAGGGTAGTACAAAGAGATGCTCCCAATGATTCTGGAAGGTCACCAGGGCAGGCTTGAAACAGTTGGAGCTGTGCAAGTGAGATGTGATGGAAGAGTCTGACAAGGGCCTAACACTCAGTGTTGTGTTTGTATGATGGGAGTTTTTCGATTTGGCTAAGGATGGTGGGGGAGGCAATGGCAATCATAAAGAGGGTAAAGACTCTGGAGGTGGTGAGGAACTGGGTGTGGATATCATGAGTCTCTGGGGGAGGAGAATGGGGGGGAGTGTAGAGTGAGGTGGGTGCGAGATGTGACATGGGAGATAAGGAAGGTGGATTCTTTCTTGATGCCGGTGTCAAGCAGAATGATCTATATAGATAAGAAGACTAAAGTTACCAAGGAAAAAGAGAATACAAAGAGCAAAAGTGACTCCAAACCAGACAAATGAAATGTTGTTGAGTTGCATACACAGGGGGGTACTCACTAGGAGATGCCTCATCCTGTGGTGCTAATAGTGGATGGGGCAGCTGGTTTTCTTGCAGAAGCAGGAGTGAGTCCTGGCATGGTCAAGGGGGAGGTTATGTCAATGAAGGAAGGCAAGTTGGTATGTGGTGAGCCCCAAGAACCAGGGGATATCAACAGGTCTGATGGGGGTGGAAAAATCGTTGTGCTGAGGGATGAAAGGCATGTTGCTGTTTTTAAGCATCAAAGTTGGTGGGCCTTTTTGTATGCTGTGAGAATGTCTGATGCGTGTCAGAGGTTAGATTTAGGTTTCCAGGTGTTCTTCAATGATGGGTATTCTTTCTATGTGGTCAGGAACCCCTGTTGTCCTGCAGAGCCCTGATATGAAACAATTTGTTCCACTTTATACTCTTTTTCAGAGGCAATCCAGTCG